>VIAB01017608.1:35594-56865 GCA_009801035.1 Oophaga pumilio | reverse complement strand
GTGAGAGTATACTCATATTGCATTCACAATAAGGTCTCATTCACATGTCAGTTTTTTTATGTACGAGGTTTGTCAGATTTTCAACAGAGTTTCATTAGCGTTTGGTCAGAGTTTAAGCATTTTTTTTTCACTGAAGAGCAAAATAATGTTTCTCCACCTTTTGCTACCTATCAGTCATTGAAAACGGACAGCACACAGATGGCATTTTATTGCCAAGTTTGATCCAACACTCGGATCAATATTGGACATGTCTCCACCACTCTGCATGTACCACTCAATCCAAGGAAAAAGTCTGACGTGAACAGTTTACCCCCATAGACTATCATAGGTTCGAGTGCTATCCATAGAAAAAACAGATAACACTTGTATATAAAAAACTGATGTGTAAAATGAGCCACCATAATCAAGAGTATAATAGTCTTCATTGAAAGCAGATTTTACCCATGAATTGAGAATCTTGTAAATGAATGAATGACAAAGAAACATTTCTCTGGTGAAATACAGTACTACTGTAAGTTTCTTACTGTATTTTCTTGTACTATTGATTATTGAAATAAAAATTAAAATATTGGTTGCTATTTAGATTTCACAGAAACGGGAAATGTAAAGAAAGAACTTTCTACAAAGCTATGACATCAACATTTTTATGTGTCCCTGTCCTTGCAGGATTTTGTATAAGAAATTCTGTCTTTTGGCAGACTTCTCAGCAGCTTGGTCATGTGCTGCAGCCAGCCAGCTTCTGTTAACTCATGAGAACTCGAGGCCCCTTCTATATGAATGATAATAGTGTCATCCGAAAATAACTAAAGTAAGAAATAGAGCCTTCAATAGTGCTCTCAACATTAAAAATGCCATTCAAAATGCTATTAATGATTTTATTTCCTATCTTTGGTTTCCTTATTAATTAAACTGCCCATTCAGTGTGCCCTCATTGATAATAATGTCCATCATTAATTCTAGTTTGCACTCAGAATGCCCTCATAAATTAAAATATCCATGAAGAGTGGTCAAATATTTAAAATGTGCATCTAATGTAACCTCCATTATTACCAGCGTGATGCCATAAATTAAAAGTGCATTTCATTGGAAAACATGAACTGAGCAGATTGATATATACAGTAATGTCCAGAAATATTTGGACGCTGGCTGAATCTTTATGATTTCAGCTCTGCATGCCATTATTTTTTAGTTTAAATGAAAGAACAATTGAAGGGTAGACTTTCAGATTTACCGTAATTAAAGAGGTTGAACAAAAATATCCTGTGAATCGTTTAAGATTTGCAACCATTATTCTACAAAGCCTCCTTATTTCAGGGGCTCAAAAGTAAGAGGTCAGATTCACATTACCAAAAATAAATGTTCATTTGTAATACTTTTAGACAATCCTTTGCAGGCAATGACTGCCTGAAGTCTGGAAGTCAATGACATCACAAAACGCTGAGTTTCATACTTTGTGAAGCTATCCAGGCCTTTACTGCAGCTGACCTCAGTTGCCACTTGTTTTAGGGTCTTTCTGCCTTAGAGGTGGTTTGAAGGCATAGTAAATTTCATTCTTACTCCATATCTATTTGATATCATAATCTAAGCTAATTTCTAACATACTTATTTTAAAATTGAACTACCATTCCCTAGCTACACTATCTAAAAGCTAATGTATTTTTTTCCCTACTTTCTGTGTTATGCCACTTCATTTGAGAGCCCCATTGCATGCTGGGATACTCAAATGAAGCATCATCAGGGGGCAGAAGCTTAGGAACAGTGACAGTGACAGTGAGGGGCCTCTGCCCTGTCGATGAAATGAAGTCTCATCAGTGATGCTCCTTTCAGTGGCTGGGCTCAATTTCCCCTTTAAAGTTACTAAGCATTTCAAAGGCTCAATCACTGACTGCATGGAACCATTTATGCTTCTGGCAGGTAGACCCTGGGATGTGCCGATAGTTCAACAAGTACAACAAGTCACTTGTTCCCTGCCTAAGTGGCAGGTCAGAAAAATTAAATGACCTAATGCTTCTTACTATTATCTTGTGCACTGTTATAGACTTAGATCTGCAGTAATAAGTCGACAACAGTGCGGTGGCAAAATACTCGGCATGCACCCTGCGTCAGTGACAGCAACCTCTGCCTTCTGGTGACGCATCATTTGAGTATGCCAGCATGCACTGTGATTCTCCAATGAAGCATCATCATGCAAGACGTAAGGAAAGAGATACAATAGCTGTAGATACTGTAGTAAGGGAGCATTAGGGATTTTTTTTATAGCAAGTAGATTAGAAAATAGCTTAGATTATGGCATCAAGTAGATTCGGAGGAAAATTACTTTGCCTATGGATCACTACTTTAAGTATTGTCTTAAACATGTGAAATAATTGAATCAAATAAATATATAAAATATCATCACCTATAGCCCAGGTCCTAAATCATGAGTGCACTTTATTTTCTACTCATGTCTAGTTATGATGAACGTACTTCAATTAACATTGAACGTCAATTAATGCATAGAATTTAATATCATTGATGACCCTGTTTGTTTGAAAATATGCAAACCTATTCATTTGTCATCAAATACTGGCAGAAGATAACCTCAAGTGCCCTACAATTATTCAATTAATTTATCAAGAGATTGGATGCAAAGAAGGAACAGGCAAAAGAAAAAGGAAAAAACTCAAACGATTGCCTCAAGTAAAAGGTCTTACACTGATTCATAAATATTCATTAGTGTGCATTCTTGTAATCAGCTGAAAAGTTTCACCCTTGAAAACTGGTTAAAAGCCAGTAAAAACACAAGCGTTGGAATGACATTGTATTACAAAAAGAGAAATACTCTTATAAAAATCCATCATTATTTTTACAATTTTGCTAATATAAAGCAATGGTTTCCAGCAGCCAGCATTTTGCCAGCTCTTCAAAATTTGCTTTCCAAGTAGTCAGTGAGCCATCTAGCATATAACAATGCATTTTTGCAAAAAAAATTTATACACGTTTTCAAAATGACAATATTGTATACTGTAGTAGCACAATAATTCTATACAGGTTATCTAAATCTTCAGGTTAGATTTACAGTATTATTAGGGTAAGTCCGTCCACTTTATCTTTTCACAAAGAAATGTTAGAATTTACAATTTTTTACACTCATAAAATCGCAAACAGTTTTTGGAAGTTGATGAGGCATAGGAAAAGTGGTGCACCTAGAAAAATGCAAGGCCTGAAATCTGAGGCTCTGTTTACCTTTTTGTGGTACTGTAGATTGACCTAAGTGCACACTTTGTATCCATGTTTACACATTGGTAAGCCTGTATTTGGTATGATCTAAAATCCACCATACACATATAGTAAATGTGCATAGGGGCCAAATTGGGAGATAAGGATCCAACATGTCCAATCTCAGACTGCTAATCCATTTGTTTTTTGGGAGGTAAGCCACTGCCAGAGGAGTCTGACAGTGGCTCTCTCATATAGAATACAATATATGGTGTAGTCTGGATCGATACCTTTTAGCCAAAATGGCTGAACAGCTATTTATTGTGTATGGAGAGAGGGATTGTAGGGATGAGTTATGTCTGGTTAGCAAATCAGATATCTCCTTCTCTGCTTCTCCCTCTCCCCTTTTATAGCCAACAATTTTAAACACACACTGAGTAAGAGATAATGCAGTTGCATCCATTTTGTTCTGGTGTAGTACTTACTTTACTTTATGGTGGGAAAACAGATTACTGAAAGTTTACACATTTAAGAAGGAGTGTTGTTCTAAGATTCTGATGTAACTACAAAGTAGTTTTTTTTTCTACCTTTGAGATTCAACGTGATGAGACTAAGCCCATCTACATTATACATACTACTACCTTTCTAGGAGCCAACATTTTAGACAACTACATTTCTTGTTTTTTTTAGGTTTTTCTACAATTGGCTGCCATAAATAAGCATTAATTTGTTGTATGTTTGAGGTCTACTGAGATATAAACCTTTGGTACAATATAGGCAAGAGAAACAACAAGCAGTCAGCTCACCTGAATCGGGGCTTCTCCACACCCTTTCTTGCACGGAAAATAGGTTGAGCTACCAGTTCAGTATTAAAAAAAGATGGATGTTTCTTTTATTTCACTCATGGAGTGAAATAAAAGAAACATTCATTGCTCACTCATACATGCCATGATTAAGACGTTTGTCGAAACGCGTTGGTAAAACGCTGCGTTATGTCCATTGTGCTGTAATTTATACTACATTTTTCTAATAACTTTTTACTGATGGATTAATAAACAGTATTTTTTATATAATTCTTGTTCCTGCTGGATCCCATCCAATCTTCATTTTTGGTACAATATAACAAATATTATCAATATTAAAATGATTGGAATCAATCCTCGAAGGATTGAGTTCAAATTGAATCTTCGGAAATTCATGATTACCAGCAAATTCGAACACTCTGCTATTCAAGTCACAAGTAACAAAGACATTAAAAAATTCCATGCCCTATTTTGTTCAATCGTTAATAGCTATCAAATGGTTTAAAAAGAAAAAACATAATGCTCACCAAACTGATCATCTCTCTGATCGCCCTGTTGTTCACTGCTTCCTGTCTGGGCCTTTTCTCTCAGCTCTCATGCTCTTCAGCTGCCTGTTCTTCATTATAGGCTGTTACTTCTGGCCATGACGGGGCCATTGGGTTCACAGTGCCTTGTAAGGTCATGATATCGTGATGTCACAACATATGCTATAACCTTACAATGCGCAGTGATCCTGGAAGTTAAAAGAAGAGGCCGTGAGGATGAGACTATGGGCAGTGAGCAGCAAGGCTGCGGGAGAGGTAAGCATGGAAGTATTAGGTCTTTCGTATTTTACATCTTCTGTTCATTATGCTTTAGGGTCTCTGTGTTAAATTTCCCCTGAAAATCATAGCAAATTTATAAATTCAAAGTTTTAAATAATCTGCTCATCATTAGTTATATCAGTGTAATATATACTGTTGAAGACTACAGAATGATGTAATTTTTCATTTATATTCTAATCTTTGTTATTATCATATAAAATTAAATTACTGCTTATTTTACAGAAATGAAAAAAAAAACATCATTTTTATCATAAGGTCTATCGCTACTGGTTCATAAAGAGTGAATAAATTTTTAACAGTACCGTTGACCTGCTTTGAAGCACCAAACTGTAAAATAACAGAAAGGAACCTGTGCAGTTTATTTCAAGAACACCTGTTAAGATAAAAATAGTATCTCCATAGGAAACATTGTGTGCTTCTTCTCTGCTTGACTTCCCAGATGGTGTCTCCAGGATATAAAATACAACATTCAAAACTCATAAACACTTCAGAAACAAAAATGGATACAGCGTCTCAAAGGACAAATTGATTGAATAGATCCTGAGTTTAATTGATCTGCTCTTACTCTTGAGGAAATTATTGCAAGAAATGTTGAATATTGCTAATAATATTTAAAAAAGAAGTAGTTGAATAAAAAAGGACAAAATACAATAAAGAAATATTGGAATGTCATGAGTAATCTAAAATGTATTTATTTATTTATTGAACGACTCGAACATATGTTTGAAATATTTGTCTTGAAAAACAATCTCTTTCACAGTGAGATTCCTGAAAATTCGGGCTGAGCGAATGTGCCCCTTGATACTCGGTTATTACTCAAGTATATCGGTGCTTGGATGTGCTCGTTACTTAGTGAGCAATAGGCGGTGCTCGATGTAAAACTCAAATCCCTGCCCCGCATCTTTGGCGACTGTTGCACAGCCAATAAACAAGAATTGCCTGTGAGTCACTGCAATGTAGTAACCATCTTGATTGTGCATTACTGTGATTGGCCAGCCATCTGAAATCATTAAGGATTTTAAAAGTACAGGCGCTGACCAGCTCGGCACACTGGCACCACTGCACAGCTCTGTAACACTTCATATTGGAGAGAGAGCTTGTTTAGGCCTGTGTGTGCACAGTATAACAAATCAGAGTCCTGTAGTGTTGTTACTGGCGCTGAAGCTGAGCCATCATACTAACAGCCCTTCTAAGAGCTAATCGTTTGCTGAGCTGCTTGTATCACATACAATCTGCAGTTAGCCTTGGGAGGGAGAGAGAGTCGCAGGAGCAGGGAGAGTGACAGAATCAGACAACACTAGCGGCAGGGGGCAAGCTTTCTTGCCCAACCAAGGAGGAGAGGCCAGGGAGACACACAGCAGAAGCAGGAGTACACTGTCAAAGGTGTGGGACAATTTATTGACACCTGGGCCAGGGCCTGATGACTGGATATTTACGTCAAGGAGGAAAAAGTTTTTAAAGATGGTCAAGCAATACCTGTCAGACCAAATCAACATTCTCACTCATTCCTCTGCAGCTAAGTAACACGCACACACTTTTCCACACCACCAGATAACAGCAGCACATAAAGTGTTTGTATTATTCAATATTTTAATGAGGCCTGTTAGTTGTTGTCTTTCTGGGGTATATGGATGGCCCCCCTCATAATTTCTGTGTGACTTTGCACATTCTGAAAAGTCTTTATGACTGTATAAGTACATCAACTAACTTCAAAATATTTTTGTTCAAAATTATTTTATGGATTCAATGAATCATCCATACAGTTTAACACAGTTATATTTGCATGACTGAGGTTTGTAAAATCTAAAAAAAGGCATAGAAAAACATTTCAGGATTATATTACTCATCAATAGAGTATTATGTGCTTTCTGTCACATTTAGGTGGTATATAACAGTACAAACATTTTTTGAAAAATTTGCTTGGTTCACATTTCTTACCCATACACTAATCCATGTTCTGTGGTACCTTTTGTGATATATAAGACTCGAAAAAAGTTAAAAATTTAGCTGGGTTACATTTCTCAGCTATTCACTATTACATCTTTGGGGATGCATTTCATTGTTATATAACCCTCAAAAAACTTTATTGGTATTATATTGCCCATCCATATGGCATTACGTGTTCTTATGTACATTTCATTGGTATGCAATCTTCAAAAAACATGTTTAAAAATGTATTGATATTATATTGCTCATCCATAGACTATTCCGTGGTCTGGAGTCCATTTCGTTGGTGAAAAAAACTAAAAAAACTTGTCCAAAATTTTATCGGTAGAATATTGCTCACCCATAGGGTGTTTCATATTCTTGGGTACATTTCATTGCTATAAAAGCCACAAAAAACTTGTACAAAAATGTATCAGCATTATTAGCATATTGCTCACTCATAGGCTATTCTATGTTCTGGAGTCCATTTTGTTGCTATAAAAGCCTTAAAAACTATAGGTATTATGTTGCTCACCCATAGACTAGTCCATGGTCTGAAGTACATTTTGTTGAAATATAAACCTCCAAAAACATGTTAGAAAATATAACACTACAAGCCAAAAAAGTAATGGCATATTCTATTAGTATGTCATAGCAAATGGAAATACTCCTTTTAAAGATTTTTACTTTTTTTTTTCATTTTTCAACTCACCTTATCCATGTATAGTGGTATTCTCTCCGACTACCCACACTAAATTGTTTGCTACCAAAGCTCAAGATCTCCCACAAATGGTATCCAAAGGAGAATGATTCAGTGACACCAAAAATATGCCACGTGCCACAGATCTTATCTGTATGATATGCCATAAATGTTTGAAAGGTAGAGTTCCCATGTGTAGATACTAGTGATGAGCGAGCACTAAAATGCTCGGGTGCTCATTATTCGGGTCGAGCAAATTGGAATACTCGAGTACTCGACCCGAGCAATGAGCCCAATATAAGTCTATGGGAAAACCGAGCATTTTTGCCTCAATCCTACCCGGAGGTCCTTTTAAAGTCTAAAAACGTCTGTAAATTATGGAAACACAGCTCAAATGACATGGTAACATCATGGGGAATGCCCCTGGAAGCATTTCTGACTCCCAGGTCACAGCTGTGAGCAATGTTGTCAGAGTCTTACGCCATTTTTACAGGCACACCAAAAAACTTACAAAAACGAAACCGAAATGGATTTTCCTGGGAAATATGTCAAGGAACATCCTTTCCAGGCTAATGACTTTTATATAAGGCAAAATAATTAACCCAAAGTAAAAAAGTTCTTCCACCAATTTGTCTATGTCCACTTGCAGCGTTTTTGATGCGTTTTTCAACATTTCCATTGCTTTCAACCAATACTAATGCATTTATTGTGAAATATCATTGTAGCATTTAACAACCTTAGCTGGTCATGTGGTGTGTGACACATCTTGTTTAATTTATGAAGGAGGGATTCTTAAAGACACAAAGAAAAATGTTATAGTTGCATCAGGCATCATTAATCTTCTTAAAGGGCCAATATTAAACAGTGGGTCTCCTATACTGTTATTGCCTAGGCACTGAGTGGCTGGGCTGTCAAAAATTAGGACGCACCCCAATACCCCTGTGATGAGACATACAGGAGGGCCTCATGAAAATGTGTTCCAATTATAAGAAAATAGTTCTCCCATAGTGTTAGCCTATGCATTAAATGCAAGGCCTGCCCTGCAGCTAAGTAACACGGACCTCAATAAGCCTTTGAACCCAGGTACAGGATGGCCACAGGAAAACCAAGTTCACGCCCTGCATCAAATTTAAATGCACCCCAAAAAGGCTTAGAAGCGACCTAGTGAATTTACACAGGAAAACCACATTCACATTACTCTTTTGCCACTGCCATACTGTTAGCTTATGCATTGAATACAAGGCCCTGCCTGCATCAAATTGAAACGCACCCCAAAAAGGCTTAGAAGTGACCTAGTGGATGTACACAGGTAAACCACATTCACATTATTTTTTGGCTCTACCATACTGTTAGCTTATGCATTGAATACAAGGCCCTGCCTGCATCAAATTGAAACGCACCCCAAAAAGGCTTAGAAGCGACCTAGTGGAAGTACACAGGAAAACCAAGTTCACATTACTCTTTTGCCACTGCCATAAAGTTAGCTTATGCATTGAATACAAGGTCCTACCTGCATCAAATTGAAACGCACCCCAAAAAGGATTTGAAGCGACCTAGTGGGTGTACACAGGAAAACCAAGTTCACATTACTCTTTTGCCACTGCCATACTGTTAGCTTCATTGAATGCAAGGCCTGCCCTGCATCAAATTCAAACACACCCTAAAAAGGCTTTGAAACCACGTACTTGATGGCCACCTGAAAGCATTCTTCCTATTAATTTGTTACTCCCATATTGTTTGGCAACACAGTGAATAGTTGAGCCTGAAGACAGGCAGTGTTGATGCAAAAAACCAAACGGTGGGCAATTGCAGAGTGGACGCTGAAGAACCGGCAGTGGACAATTGCAGTTTTGATGCTGAATACACAGCGGTGAACCATTGCAGTGTTGAGGCTGAATAACCGTAAGTGGACAATTGCAGTGTTGACGCTAAAGACCCATCGGTGGACAATTGCAGTGTTGACGCTGAAGACCCAGCAGTGGACAATTGCAGTGTTGAGGCTGAATAACCGGCAGTGGACAATTGCAGTGTTGATGCTAAAGACCCAGCGGTGGACAATTGCAGTGTTGACGCTGAAGACCCAGCAGTGGACAATTACAGTGTTGAGGCTAAAGACCTGGCAGTGGACAATTGCAGTATTGATGCTAAAATCCCAACGGTGAACAATTGCAGTGTTGATGCTGAAGACACAGCGGTGGACCATTGCAGTGTTGATGCTGAATAACCGGCAGTGGACAATTGCAGTGTTTATGCTAAAGACGCAGCGGTGGACAGTTGTAGTGTTGACGCTCAAGACCCAGCAGTGGACCATTGCAGTGTTGACGCTAAAGACCCTGTAGTGGAGCATTTCAGTGTTAAGCCTGAAGAACCATCAGTGGATAATTGCACTGTTGAGGCTTAAGAATCTTCATTGATCAATTGCTGTAGTGTGACTGAAGACCCTGCATTTTAGCATTGCAGTGTTGAGGCTGAAGAACTGGCATAGAAGAATTGCATTGTTGAAGAATATTAACAACCAACAAAGTTCACATTATTAAGTGTGTCTCCCATACTATTTTCCTATGCATTCAATTGAAGGCTTGCCCAAAATTTGGTCAAATGAAAATACCACTTTGAAGAGACGTATATGAAGTCCTCCTCAAAATCAGTTTTCATTACAAAGGAGCGGGTCTCCTATACTTGTACTGGCCAAACAGTAAGTGCATAGGCTGAAAAACATTTTCCCTTGGGGTGGGGCACATTAACCAAAAGTGTAAATAATTGTAGTTATGGACATCCTAAACACCCTTGCAAAGCAATGTAGTGGCTGTATCATCATGGAACATGTTCTCCCTGGTGATCTAGGGGTGGTGTCTGAAGAGATGTGGAGTATGAGGAGAAGGAGGAGGATAATAACACACCAAATAGCCAAAGTCAGGAAGTGTATACCCATGTGTGGGTGTAAAGAGGTGCATGGAAATACACCTCTCAAAAAAATATACTGTATTGAAGGTTATGTTTCGCTGTTCTCATTCGGTGGTGTATGGAAGTCTGAACAATCCATGCCTTGTTTATTTTTATAAGAGTCAGCCTGTCAGCATTTTCTGTTGACAGTCGGATGTGCTTATCAGTTATTATTCCACCAGCAGCACTAAAAACCCACTCTGACAAAATGCTAGCGGCAGGGCAGGCCATGACCTCCAAGGCATAGAGAGCCAGTTCATGCCACGTGTCCAGCTTGGATACCCAATAATTAAAAGGCACAGAGGAATCACGAAGGAAGTTGGTACGGTCAGCAAGGTGCTCCTTCAACATCTTCCCAAACTTTCCAGGCATTGTGAGACTACGACGCAACTCTGAGCCAGGGCGATGGGAGGGTCTGAGAAAAGTGTCCCAGTACTTTGCCAGTGTTCCCCTGCCTCTGCTGGATTGTAGTTGGGTCACCCTCACCTCTACTCCTTAGTTGGCCAACGAACTGTGACCTCTGCAGCCAGCGTTTTCTGATGGGAATTTTTTCAGTGATTCCGCAACAATGGCCCTCTAGTACTGCATCATTTTAATACACCTATCTGACTCTGGAATAAGAGATTGAAAGTTCTCCTTGTAGCGTGGGTCTAGAAGTGTTACCAACCAGTACTGAGTGTCCGCAAAAAATTTGATAATGCGAGGGTCACGGGAAAGGCAGTGCAACATAAAGTCTGCCATGCGTGCCAGACTGATAACTGGCAAGCCTTCCGTGTCCTCAGCAAGAGGACGACTGACCATGCAGTCCTCCTCCCTGTCCTCAGGCCATCCATGCCGAACAGACGGTATGAGAGTTGTGCTTGTAGTACCGTCTATAGCGCTGGAAAGTAGCTCCTGTTCTTCCTCCTCCTCCTCTTCCTCATTGGCAACCAATTCACGTTGGGATGACATGAGGCTGGGCTGTGTGTAATCACACTGTATGGTTCCTTGCCCCATCTCATCGTGCTCCGCCTGCACTAATTATGGCGTCATCGCAGCTCACCATCTTGGTGGACTCCTCAAAGTTTTGTAGGATGGTACATATGTCTGACATCCATGTCCACTCCTAAGGTCTTATGTGTGGAGTCTGAACTGAATACCTTTCCAGCATATGCAGTGTAGAGTTCCAACTCGCAGACACTGGTCCTTGACTCTGGGGTTCAACCCACAAAGTCAGGTGCTTCGCTGCCATTGCCTGATCATGCTGGTGGTGGTCAGGCTGGTAGTTTTGCTACCTCTGATGATGCGGGCGTGGCAGTTGGTGTAAATGGCCTGTTTGGGGTTATCGGCAGAGTCTTTAAAAAAACAACCAGACTTGGGAAGACCGAACAGTTGTAATGACAACTTCCGTCGTGTTGGTGTTATGAAGAACGGTTGCCCTCCTCTCTGTGGCCACCACACTGCTTCTTCCTGCTTGTTGTGGTGCTACTCCTCCCTCCCCCTGTGTGCTGCTGTCCTTGCTCTGCATGTCCTCCTGCCAGGTTGGGTCAGTTACTATATCATCCACCACCTCCTCTTCCACTTTCGCACCCTGGTCCTCCTCCTGACTTTCTGGCAATTGTGTCTCATCATTGTCCACATCTTGTGACACATTCCCACCATAGCCTTCGTGTGAACGTGGCTGCTCAATCTCAGTTTGCCCCGCTTCAAGTGGACCGGGCGAGAGGCCAGAATCTATAAATGAACAACAGAACAGCTCTTCGGAGTTTCCAAGTGTGGGATCAGTTGTCTGCGGGCACACGGCATGGAAGGTGGAAGGAGGATCAGGGTGAGGAATATGCGGTCCAGACTCACGGCTTTTCAGACTTGACCGTGTGGAAGACAAGGTGCTGGTGGTGGTGGCAAACTGACTGGAAGTATTATCCGCCATCCAACCAATGACCTTTTTACGCTGCTCTTGTGTCAAGAGTGGTCTTCTGCCGTCCCCTATGAATTCTGAGAGGAATCTGTTGCGTTAAGATGCAGGTGTTTGTTGTGGCACAAATGCAGCTTGCCCTTTGCCTCTGCATGCACCATCACCATCATGTCCAGTTCCTGCCTTTCCAATTTTAAATGTAGTACAATATTTTCAACGTTCAATAAAAAAGTCACAATTTGGAGCAAAATTAGATGTAATCCATGTGCGGGCAAAACGCACTGTCAAATATCTGGAATGTACTTTATTTGGCTAACAAACTGTTGTCACTGTCAATAACTGTGGTAAGATGAAGAGAAACTGTCTAATGTAGCCTTGAAATGCCACAATTTTTAGCACACAGAGAGATAGAAGTCTGACACAGATACCACACAGGTCACTCTATGTAGCCTGTATTTTTTTAGTTTATACCCCAAAATATTGTACAGAACTAGTGTAACAGACGGCAAATGCAGTAGAATGTAGAACTGAATTGCCGCAATTTGTAGGCCACAAATAGCTCAGCCGTCTGACAGCGATACCACACTGTTCAATATGTGGGCAGTATTTTTAAAATTTTTAGCCCTAAATAGTGTTTACAGCTAGGGTAACACACAGCAAATAAAGGTGAATAGAAGCCTCCAAAGCACACTTTGTAGCCCTCAGATACATGAGGTGTGTCACAGAGATACCGTACTGTTCAATATGTCGCCAATCTTTTTGCATTTTTTACACCAAAAAAGTGTTTTGAGCTACGATAACACACAGCAAAAAAAGCTGAAGGGAAGGCTCAAAAGCAAACTTTCTAGCCCACAGATAGATGAGGCGAGCCACTGAGACACCAGACTGTTCAATATGAGTCCGGTATTTTTTTATTTTTTAGGACAAAATAGTCTAGAAATAGGATAAGACACAGCAAAAAAGCATAATATTTCCCTGATATGCCACAATTTTTGACACACGGAGAGATAGGAGTCTGACACAGATACCACACTGGTCACTCTATGTAGCCTGTATTTTTTTAGTTTATACCCCAAAATATTGTACAGAACTAGTGTAACAGACAGTGGAATATAGGCCGGAAATGCCACAATTTTTAGACCACAGATCAATCTGGCGTCTGACGTAGATAGAACACTGTTACATATGTGGGCTGGATTTTTTTTGCACCACCAAAATTGTGTCAATAACTAGGCTATATATCAAAAAACTATATATCAAAAAACTGACCATCACATCCAAACATAGACCTAGTGTGAACAGGTGCTTAACCTACAGTCACCAACTCATGCACACTCAAACAGAAAAGGAAGCACACTGCAGGACTATGGCTTGCAAACACGAGATAGAGGCATGAGACACGAGAGGCTTCCAGGTACACATGAATTGGCCATTTTGTGAGCTAGGCTTTCTCAATTTTTTGTGTTTCTGAGTCAGTGATGCAGTTCATTTTTCGTATCTCGTGTTTGCAAGCTATAGCGCTAGAGTGTGCTTCCTTTTTTCTTTGAGTGTGCATGAGTTAGTGACTCTAGGTTAAGCACCTGTTCACAATAGGTCTATGTTTGGATGTGACGGTCAGTTTTTTGATATGTATTCATTTACTTTCTGACTGAACACTCCGCATGTTAGTTGCAGGCGTTTTAATTACAGCAGGGCCCCTACTCCTCCACAGAGATGTAAATTTCAGTCTAAAGAGAGGATTCATATGTTCCCATACAGATAGAGACTTTTCTAAGTGAGGATTGGCATTAGCTAGGACCTGGAAAACGAGAGGCACCTTGACGTGGCTTCCAGGTACACATGAATTGGCCATTTTGTGCGCTAGGCTTTCTCAATTTTTCATGTTTTTGAGCCAGTGATGTAGTTCATTTTTTGCATCTCATGTTTGCAAGCTATAGCGCTAGTGTGCTTCCTTTTTTCTTTGAGTGTGCATGAGTTGGTGACTCTAGGTTAAGCACCTGTTAACACTAGGTCTATGTTTGAATGTGACTGTCAGTTTTTTGATATGTATTCATTTACTTTCTGACTGAGCACTCCACCTGAGATGTAGGTTTCAGTCTAAAGAGAGGTTCATATGTTCCTATTTCTAAGTGAGGATTGGCATTAGTTAGGACCTGGAAAATGAGAGGCGCCTTGGCGTAACTTCCAGGTACACATGAATTGGCCATTTTGTGCACTAAGCTTTCTCAATTTTTCGTGTTTCTGAAGCAGTGATACAGTTCATTTTTTGTATCTCGTGTTTGCAAGCTATAGCGCTACAGTGTGCTTCCTTTTTTCTTTGAATAACTAAGCTATGACACTAAAAAAAATTCTTACTAAAATTGTAAAATAGTTATCGCAATGATATGCGATGCGTGTGGCGTTAAAAGCATTGATAAATATAGTAACTGTAGATAAATATTTTTTGGCCATTTAAATATTTTTTGGTCAGCAATGTTGTAAGACACTACAAAAAATATGACAGTAACAAAAAAAAAAAATTCTGCACACTCAGATGTGATGCCTGGGACAAAAAAAGCAGTTTTAAATTGCCAGATTTTCACGCTGTTGTATTAAAATGTCCTGGCTGTAGTCTGCAGTGTGACCAAGCAAATAAATGTAGAAAAAAAATGGGGTTTCTGGATTGCTTTGTAATAAAATTAGCAGGATTCAGGTTACCAAAAAAATAATCCTAGCCACGGATACCTGCAGCTAGGTATATATGTAATAGGCAGCACCAGAGAGTAAAGGACCCTTTATGCAGTCAGATCTATACACTCACATACAGTGCCTGCATGTTTTGAACTGATGTGGATATGCGCACATAGATTCCACAGCCCTCCTAGCATTGCAATCTATATACCCCCTAATTAGCCCTTAAAAGGACTGTTAGTTTAGCTGGATTTGTGGATTGAACAATGGTTGACCCACACTAACTAATAGAAGCACAAATCTCTCCCTATCTCAGCAGCAACTCTCCCTACACTGTCTGAATCCAGAGCTGAATGCACGAGCAGGGCGGCGTCTGGTCTCTTATAAACCGGATGATGCTGTGCGGCCAGCCAATCACTGTAATACCACAACAAAGATGGCTGCGGCATTACAGTGCGTGGCTGACAATCCCTGCATGTTCATTGGCGCCAAAATTGCAGGGCGGAGACCCGAGCTCCAGCCGAATAATACCGGAAATGCTCGTTGATACTCGGGTGACTAACGAGTAGTGGCGAGCACATTCTCTCATCACTAGTAGGTACCCTTCATATTGGGAGCTTTCCAATTTTCATTTTTATGCAGCAATATCTCGCCCATTGTTACCTCCTCTATCCTTTTTGTGCAAGTGAGGTGGAAACACCATCAATTTAATCACAAAACACCCTATTTTACTCTGTATGCCATACGTATACTCAATACCATTTTAATGACTCTGCTATAAAAACAGGATTTTTAGCTAGAGAATATACAGTGTAAAATAATCGTTTTTTTTTCTTTCACTAAAAATGCATTTTTATTTACCAATAATGACAGGGTATTACAATTCATCCACTAAACAGTGTTCGGATCTGTAGCATTCCACTCCAGAAACTGTTTACATCTGGCTGCTGTTGGAGCTGATAAAAGCTGATTAGTAGGGATGCTTGTTTTCAGACTTCTATGGTATTCATAGCCTCTCTGATAGTTCATCATTATCAAAGTAGCGAAAAACCACTTTAACCTTATGTGCACATGATATATGGTATATGCTATGGTCAACACTGAGTGGATCTTTGGTAACACCAAACGTTACCAGAGAAGCTTTCTCCTAGTAACACCTTGGTCCCTTTAATGCCTTTCTACCCTCAGATCCTTCTATCTTTTTTTTACAAAGTGTGTTGTTAAAATGTTTGTGACTTGTTACATTTATGTTAGAAGAATAACTGTATCAGAGTAAAGATATTGCAATTGCACCCAGATCTTGGAGTCTGGTGGTGCTGACAAAGCCCTATATGAGGAGACCAATAACACCAATTATGATAATTGAGATGTTATTTACATATTTTGCTTTGGTGTCGTGTACGCAGGCTCGGACTGGCCCATAGGGGAACAGGGAAATCCCCGGGTGGGTCACTGTGCAAATTTGGACCTTCGACCCCATGGTATGGGCAGTATTTGGCATAATTCACTTGATTCACTCTGTACAGAAAAAAGCAGTATATCATCATTCATTAACCAAACTACCCAGTTTACTATTATATAGAGATTTAGTTAAATTTGTGAAAGAGTGTAGTGTAATATTGGTATGCAGGTGAAAAGTGGGCCCCCAAAGTCAATGTTACTGGTGGGCCCTTGGCACCCCAGTCCGACACTGTCTGTACATACAGTACATCTTCAAACTTTACATTCTCCTTCTACCTTCGTAGAAAACAAGTTATACACAATATCTCTAATTAATCTAATGTTTTAATATTTAAACATTGCAGCTTCTAAACAGCAAAAAATTCCAGATAAAAAAAGTAAAAGATTAAACAAAATAAAATGTATTTAAGGACAAATGCCTTGATGGAATTGCAACCTGTGCCAATGCCCTAAGGGTAGGAAAGTAAAGTAGAAAATATTGGATTTGCTTGATTGACTGTTATTCTTTATGTTTTGGAGAACAGCTTGCTTTTACTTATCTCAGCCTAATTTACACATAATGAAGTAATTGCAGCTATTCAACTGGGAAGTATTATAGGCCCAGCTCTCCTTTCCTCAGATCTATCTCTAATAAAAGACAATTAGAGCTTCACGCTGATCTGAACAACTTTTACTTCATTAAGAAAGATTTGTCAACAAGTACAGTTTTATCGGTAGAGCTCAAGTAGCATTTTAAGAGAGGCATTTATATAAGCATTACAGTGAGAATTACAGTGCTACTGCCAATGCTTTTAAAGTATAGGTATATGCTCGGACTGGCTGTTTATCTCTTAAAATCAATTTTTATATTTTCAGCCCTGCTGGGTATAATCTCTCAGTTTTTGAACATTTCTTTCTAAATTTAGAGTGCAATTACAACTTTAAAACAATATACAGTGAGTCAGTGACTCTTACAGCAGACATAGGAATTTTGTAATTTCCGCACAAGAGATACTTGAAGGATAAGGGATATACTCCTAGCTGCTGCAAAATGCTGCTGACTTTTTATTATTTCATTTTTTAGTACATCTAAGTATATATAATAGTATTTTCAACAAAAGGTCTCACGTACTGTACATACGCATGCTTTGACTTTGCAGTTGTATTCATCCATAACAGCATACATAAAATTGCATGGGGTTTTCTTGTATGTCCTAATGCCTCTATATATTTTTTATGGAACATCTATACACCATTTCTCCTATGTATATTTGTACTCTATGGACCAGATGCATTGCACAGGTATGCAAAATTTGGGTTTATAAAAATAGTTTCAAAACCAGTGCCTGTTCTGTTTTCTCAAGCCCTGATTTAAAAAAAACCCTTCTATTTTTAACCATCATGTATGGATTTTGCACAAAACTCACATGAAATCACATACAAGTGAGATGAACAAGAAAATCTTTATTGTAGCCAAAAATGTACACAATAATTTATATAAAAATGTATTGAACATTCATTCTGCAACTTTATTGATAATTAATAGTGATGACGAGCAAATATACTCGTTGCTCGGGTTTTCCCGAGCATGCTCTGGTGTCCTCTGAGTATTTTGGTGTGCTCTGAGATTTAGTTTTTGTCGCCGCAGCTGCGTGATTTGAGACTGCTAGACAGCCTGAATACATGTGGGGATTCCCTAACAAACAGGCAATCCCCACATGTATTCAGGCTGTCTAGCAGTCTCAAATCACGCAGCTGTGGTGACAAAAACTAAATCTCCGAGCATGCCAAAATACTCGGAAGACACTCAAGCATGCTCGGGAAAACATGAGCAATGAGTGTACTCGCTCATCACTAGTAATTAATTATCTTTTATTTTCTCTTCAAAGCTTCTCTTGATACCTTTTTGCTTATAGAAGTCTTTTGAATCTTCTATGTGAAGCATCTAGCAGTAGTCCACCATCATGTTCACGTTCCAACCACCTTGGCATCTTTGTTCCAGCTCCTTGATATCCTGATGAAGTCTTTCTCTATGCTCTTCTCTAACAGAACCAAGATTTTCAGGAAATTAGTCCAAATGGAAATGTAAAAATTGTAACTTCAAATTCATCAGAGAAACCATGTTCTCCTTGATGGACTTACATTTTTTAACTTTGTTATTACCTAGATATTTTTCATGACTTCTTTAAAAGAATCCCAAGCCTTTTTCTTAACAGTTTTCAATTTTGTTTTGAACACTCCATCCTTAATTAGTTTCCTTATATCCGGACCCACAAAAATGTCTTCCTTCAGTTTTGCTTCAGACAGTGCGTGAAACTGGGTCCACAAGTACTTAAAAGTTTCCCCTTCTTTTGGCAGAGCTTTCACAAATTGCTTCATCAGTTAAAGCTTAATGTGGAGTGGTGGAAGGAAAACTTTAGTGGGATAACCAAAAGTTTCTGCAACAATATTCTTGAGCTCAGGTTGCAATGAGGTTCTCATTGGCCAACTTTTTTTGGTTCCAGTGATGAGTCCTATCCAAGTTGTCCCATTCACACAAAATGCATGGGTATTTTGTGTAACCTATTTACTGCCCAAGGAGCAAAGAAAGAACTTTCAGATCACCACATATTGACTATCCTTGATCCTTATAGTTAAGTTTCTTGAGAACAAAGTCTAAATTCTCACAGCTTTCCTTCAAGTGCACAGAATGCCCTAAAGGCATTGAAGCATACTTGCTGCCATTGTGCTATAGCACAATTTTCAGTCTTTGATAAATTAATAAAAAGTATCAACTAGCTCATAGAGTACTCAATGTTGAATTTTTCCATCAGCATTTTTTCCATCAGTATGGAAGGAATTCCTTTTCTCTGCTTCTGTACCATGAAAAACCATCTCTAACCAATTAATGACACCAAAATCATCCAGCAAAGGTCAAGTAGAAGTGTCCAATTATGGTGCAAGAAAAAACCTATGGAGTCAGTGTTTGTGAAAAAACTGCAAGTAATGGAAATTTTTCAATATTTTTACTGAGTTCAGCGATCAAAGTAACTTATATACTCGAGTATAAGCTGAGTTTTTAAGCACATTTTTTATGCTGAAAAAGCCCCCCTCAACTTATATTCGAGTGTGGGTCCCACAAGATGGAGAGGGAGTGGCAGCGGCAGAGCAGCAGGTCATAGGAGGCAAGAGCCAGCTGCTGCAGCTAAAGCCTGTGCTTGCTGCTAAAGCTAAATAAATGTTCTCTGCACAGAAGTCGCAGCCACCGGCTTCCTGCAGTTGCTGCACGAAGATGGGTGCCCGCTACTTAAGGGAATGAATATTCACTGCCCTCCTCTCCTATGGGCATGGAGGGCAGTGAATATTTAATTCCCTTTAGTAGTGGGCACACGTGAAAGCCTGGCCACTGCACGAAGCCAGCGGCTGCTTCTGTTGCTGTGCCTGCTACTAAAGAGCAATGAATGCTCACTGCTCTCCATGCACATAGTCCCAGTGTGGAGAGAGCAGTAAGTATTTTGGTAGCTGTCCTCTGCTTGTAAGCAGCGCATGACATCACTGTTTACAAGCATAAATCAGCTGCTAGCATTGGAACAAGATACTGCGAGGGAGAATAGGAAAGTAAGTAGGATGTTTATTTTTATGTTTTTCTGATGGGACCATGCATACAAGGATAGGGATGAGGAGTCCATGCAAACCAGCATAGGGATGAGGAGGCCATGCATACCAGGATAGGGATGAGGAGCCATGCATTCCAGGATGGGGATGAAGCGGCCATGTATACCAGGCTTATACACAAGTCAATACGTTTTACCATTTTTTTGTGGTAAAATTAGGTGCCTCGGCTTATATTCAGGTGGGCTTATACTCGAGTATATACGGTGTATAAAAATTATTTCTTACTTTTCTAACTATTTTACCCTTGCAGACCTGAGATTACTATTGTGCCTATTTTTAGTCTAGCTTTGTGTGTTTTGAAACTTTATTTTGTTTGCACCCAATTCATTATTATATTTGTGCCCTTTATGAAGTCTGTTTTATTTGTGGTTGACTTTTTTTCTGCTTTGTAGGCAAAGTCTAGCAATTCCTTATGTTTTTGTCTGATCATCAATTGCAACTTTGTAAAAAGTTTAAAAGTTTGGCACAATTTTAAAAAAATGCAAGTAATCGTTGGCTAAGTGTAGAGTAATAATCGGTGGCGTAACTATTGTGGTCGCAAATTGTGTGAGAGCCACCGAGCTCAGCCGGGAAGGGGGTCCTCTGATGCTAGCTCATATTTCAGTTGGATGTGTATCTGAGGACGCACATTCAGCAGAAATACATTGCGGAGCAGAGACACTCCGAGTTCCTGTACTTCAATACAAGCTACTGGCCAATCAGAGGCTGAGAGGTGATGTTGGCGTGCAAGTAACTGGTGGCGCAGGCAGTGATGTCATGCACTGCCCGTCGCTTGCACAAAAAAGACAGCTACTGGGGTACAAGGATAGACATAGGATGGGAGACATGTGTACCAGAGTGAGCCCTGGATGGGGGACATATATGCGGGCCCAGGATGAGGAACATGTATATATACCAGGATGGATGATTTATATACCTGGAAGGGGTCAAGGATGGAGGACATTAATACCGGATGGGGGATATTATTACATCATGGTGTAGAGGAAAGCAACATGTATTTCCTTATAAGATTTACAATGCTACAATGGCCCATATATCTGACAATATGAAGGGGGAGAGAGCAGGTCCAAATTTTGTACCATGCCCCATCGCACTCTAGTTATTGGTAATAATGAAATAATAATCAGTCCAAAAGAAGAGAGTAGTACAATACGTCAATCAGTGGATATAGTTTATTAGTATATACAGTTATATGAAAAAGTTTGGGCACCCCTATTAA
>VIAB01017607.1:44151-56878 GCA_009801035.1 Oophaga pumilio | reverse complement strand
GTAAAGAAGCCATCACTGGACTCTGGAGGAAATATAAAAAATTCAAATTACAAAATGTTCAAAAAGTAAAATTATAAAAAGGAAGAAAACTTACAGTTAACTTATTTATTGAAATGTTACCATATGCTATTGCCGATAAAGGATTTATTTTTCCAGATACCCGGTCCAGAGAACAAACACCACAAGATCCTAAAAATAATCCAGGAGGTGGATGTTACTATAAATGTGGCAGTCGAGCAAATATTGTGCAGGGAGAAGAGAGTTATTTAGATAAATGCACACGCTACATCCCAACCATGGAAAGAGGCGAAGAGATGGAGAGAGGGGCTGGTGGTGGTCTTCTATATAGGACTAGTCCCCGCATTGTTACTCTTAAATGCTCTGAATAATATTTCTTATTAGGTGGTTTAATTAGCAATTCACTGCTCCTCATGGTTCATGTCCACTCTCCTTTAATAACTCAGAGAAGCAGTGTGGTGTTAAATAATTTTTTGTTTACCTGTACTGTCATTTGTGGCCACTAGAGGCCACTATATCACCATAGGCTATAAAATGGGCTGTAAAGCTGGAAGTTAGTGTGTGTGTGGCTGAAGCCACATGTTGTGCCCGCTGAGTCTATGTAGTATAGATCACAGACTGTAGGCCGCAGGAAGAAGGCAAGCTTTAATGAAGACAGATAATTAGGCTCCCAATACACTAGGCCAAGCCAGGAGAGACAGGTGTAAGGAAGTGAATGTCAGCTATATGAAGCCACATGTGGAAGAGTGATCCCAATGGGGTCTATGGTTACTTTCCCCTAATAAACGGAAAAAAAAAAAAATTGGTTTGGTACCGTGTTAGCCAGTAGAAAAAAACATATAGAGTGCTTTCAGTGGGAGAAGCAAAATAGGAATCATGTGGGTATGATACCTAACAAAATATAGTTTAAGATATTACAGGGCAAGCTTTCGAGACTGCTTACGTCCTATTTTGCTTCTCCCACTGAAAGCACTCTATATGTTTTTTTTCCCCTAATAAAACATGGTGTTTAATCAGTTTTTTGCCAAGAACTTATATCAGTAGTGCTACTTGTGGCCACTAGAGGCCACTGTGGTGCCAAAGACTATAAAATGGGCTGTCAAACTGGAAGTTAGTGTGTGTGTGGCTGGTGCCATATGGTGCGCCTGGGGAATCTGTATACTATGGATAACAGACTGCAGGTTCCTGGGAACCAGCAAGCTTTAAAGAAGAACCCTAAGCCAAGCTAGGAGATGTATATATAGGAAAGTAAATGTCATCCATGCAGGACCACTTATGGAGAAGAGGACCCAAAGAGGTGGGACAACCCTGTTGAATGTGGATGTCCAGATAACAGTAGCAGTCAGGCAAATATAGGTTTATTAGCTGGAACAGGAAAGCTTCATTATTCGTAATACTCGTTGGTCCCCTTAATACAGGTGCGTCGGACTTTGAACTCCCGGTATTGTAGTCGTGTATGTATTCTAGATACTTTTGTGATGCAAATATCTGTTTGTATAGTGAAACCTGCCCATTCAAGCCTCACTGGCTTTGAAGTTAGAGATTGGCACAGATATCGTCTGTTATAGAATGGCAGACACCTTTATTTTTAACCCTAGGCGGATTTTCCAGATTTGCCCTAACGTTACTAGCAGTCACCACTAGGGGGAGCTTCATGAATATGTATTTATAGTGACTTTAAAGGGTTATTTTCATTTTCAGACATCAGTGTTGTCTGATAGCTCTTGTAAAAACAAACACTTTTGTAATTTACTGCTTATTAAAATTTGTAGCCGTTCTTGAGATATAAACACTTTTCTTTTATTTACAGCTTGTTGCCTAGGAGACCGACCACCGCTGCTATCTAGCTTCTAAGCACTGCGCCGAACCTGGCCAAGATTAGGAAGTAAGATCTCGCTCCAGTGATCCTGGCCAGCTTTAAAACAGTGCTTACAAGCTCAATAGAAAATAACTCGTAAGCACTTTACATACTCTACTGTTTAGGAGCGGTGGTCGGTCTCCAAGACAACGAAGTATAAACAAAAGAAAAAGTGTTAATATCTCAAGAACGGCTGAAAATTTTCATAAGCAGTAAATTGCAAAAGTGCTTGTTTTTGCAAGAGCTATCTGACAATATCCATTTCTGAAGGTAGGAATTAACCCTTTTAAGAGCTGTATAATTACTTGTGCAATGAGCTCCCCCTAGTGGCATCTGCTGTCAGACAGAATTTGATAATGTCTATGTGAAATTACTGTAGAATGAGGTGAAACTCCCCCCCGGCTGTATCCATTGTTTCACCATTTCGTTGCTGCCTTTGTAAGAAAATCTGTGTGATTCAGGTACAATTACAGCAATGCAATGAACGGAAAGTAAAAGGGAGATATGACATATAATCTAGAAAGCCTATACAAACCCATACTAAAGAGATTAGGTTCTCCAGCAGCTGTAAATGCAAGGGACAGAAGCTTGTGTTATCTTCATTTGCTCTGCAGCTAAATGCAATCTATTGTCCACTGTTATCAGCCGTTCCATGCATAGGCGAAGCGAACTGTAATATTTTTTAATGCTATAACTGGCAGGAAGTCCGGGAAAAAACCCTGCCCAGTAATCACTACTTTATCTAACATATGTCCACTTCTGGGAACCTCTAGATATATCAATGCACAGAGGTGTGACTAATGTCAGCCGCTCGTTACGTTCCAATCCAAGGATGAAAGGGAGGTGGATGCAGAGTTTTATTACCTCCCGTAGGATAATATGAATCTTTATCCTATTTGCCATCCTTTTTTCCACTATATTGAGACATATTATTCAGTGGGTCAAGAGACCTAAGCCATTATTTATATGAGCCTGCATGTTTATTCTTATGTATATTGACTTGTTGATTTGTTGAAGGCCTGTTGACTACCCATCCTATCAGACCCTACAATTTATTCTTCCAAATAACCTTGGAGGACAAAGATGCAGGTTAATTGAACAATCGATGTTTGTTAATATGTTGTATGCCTGCTGATTACAGATTGTATCAGTCCCTGCAGCTTATTGTTCTGCTATGATTGAGGGACAATGGCGCAAGTTAATAAAATAATCCATGTTTGTTAATTTGGTGAATGCCTGCTGACCACCTATTGTATCAGTCCCTGCAGATTACAGTTCTGCAAACGTTGAAAGGCCAAAATATTCACGTTATTTATCCACGAAACTCTGATTTTATGTAGAATACGTGTAGTCTCTACTACCTTGTGGACCTAGGAGTTTTCAAAAACGTACCCACTCTGGCTGGCTCATCTGATTTGCTTTGTCCAGAATTTGATAGGTATGTCTCTCCCACTTTGGCACCTTTTATGAGGATAGTCGATCTACTTATCATCAGTGGGAACCCCAAGTATGAAACTCCCAATGATGATCCCATACAGACGAGAAGAGGCTGTCAGACATACCTGTGACTCTGTCCATTGAGGTCTATCACTCCCAAAGACGTCGGTGAATAGGGGCCCATGCATGTTCGGCCACCTCACCCATATACATAGTTTTCATCAGGCTTGAATTTGCAGTCTCCTTGGTGTCGCAGAGCCAAGTATATGAACATCACATTGGAACAGCAGAGCTAGATTGGCCGACAGGGACCATGATGCAGCAGAGTGGTGTGAGTGGATAACACCTTCCTTCGTACAGTTGAGCTGAATTAGCAGATAGGCACCTTCAAGTGGTGGGGCTGAGTCTGGATTGACAGGCAAACACCTTGATGCAGCAGATTTGAGCGTGCGGATAGCACTTTGGGAGAACAGTGCCAGATTAACAGACAGTTTAGAACCAAGAATATGGACAGTACCTTGGAACAGCACAGGTGTGTGTGTTAGTAGGCAGATGTGAAAACTGCAGTAGAGCCTAGCGATAATATATCTGGGTTAGTCACGTGGGTCAGCTACTGTCACGTTGTGAGTGACTATAGGGTAGCTAGGGCTGTGGGTCTTAATTTAGTCTTTCGAGCTAAAGGGGCCCTAGACTATCCCTGTCCCAAGGATAACACCTGATGGTGGGGATGCCTGGGTCACGTACCTCGCTCAACTCCTGCAAGGTACTAATTTGATCCACTCCCCCACTCAGGGAAGAAGGGGGAAGAAGTAAAAGGGTTAACACAGGAAAGACAGAAAGGGGAAAAGCTCAGTCACACAGAACTCACGCAGGAATAAACACTAAGGTACAAGAGTAAGAAGTCAGTGAGGTAAAGAAACTACATGAAACAACAAAGGGGAAGGAAAAGTTTTCACCAAAAACCATACACAACAATCAACGAGCAACCTCCAGAAATGACTGGATATGTCCAGCTCTCCAGACCAGGTTAGGACAAGCTATAACTGGCACTACCTGAATAGTCCAGCACACATATATAGGGGAAGAAACATATGAGTGGATCTCCCACAGCATGTGACTAAGGAGAACTAACAAGCTAACCCAGCAGAGATTTAAGTCTTGGTAACCTGTCTAGAAGCTACAAGTCTTTGCATCGACACCCTAGTCTCCCTGCTCTGATTACAGCGATTAGTGAAGTTACAAGGAAGAGTGCCAAAACCTATAGATTCCACAGACCCTGACGCCGCCATGACAGTCAGCGACGTTTTGTAAAAACCTCTTTATGACAGCTAGATGGCCAAGTAGCGTACTACGACCTGAATACTCAGGAGGCACGCCAGTGCCTGAGCCGAACTTAAGAGACCTGAAAGAATTACTAGTTAGAGGCACGTTTCATTAACTTGACACGCTCTAGTAGACAGAGAGCTGGCGTCGGAAGGAAGCAAAGCCCGGCGCTGGAGCCTGGACAGGTAACAACAGTTGTAAGTCTAAACCACGTCTTTCCTGCCTTTTCTCTGCTGTGGAGATGTTCTTCTGACTCTGACTTACCACTATCATGTCCATCCTGAATGCACAAGACCTGGAAAACCGCTCTCAGAGGAGGAGGCAGCTGGAGGCAACCATAGGGCACAAGGTAGTATATTCACTTTTTAGCGCCAAAGTGGAGAGTCACTTTAAGCATAATGGGGTCCAAAAGGTGTCCTCCTTCTAGATGTTGATGTGGACACAGTTGCGATTGCAGACATCCAGGAGGTGAGTTTAGGTGTTAACCCTAATCCCCAGGCCCATTAAACTTAACGGTTAAATTGGTGGACAACCCCTTTAAATATCTTTATTTTATCAACCGATTTTTAAGAATGATATAATTGATTGAGATCGGGGAACCCCACCAACCTCAACCCAACATGGTGCACACGACACTGGATATAGTGTGTTTTTAGGCCCGACAGACCCGGCCAGATCCCACATTTTGACATATCAGGCGCCAGATGACAGTTCTGGCGCTTTGCTGTCAATGTATCTTCATTATGCCAGGCGGTAATTAAACGAGCAGACCTTTGCAGCTAATGTTAGGCCTCGTTATATTTTGCCATTTATCAGTAGAACTCAGACAATGTGCTCTTTGTATGGAGTAAAACGAATGAATGGCAAGCAGGACACTTATTATACGGAGATCAGTGGCCGGTTCTCTTGCCGTCCCGCCTTCTTGTTTCTCCCATTTTATATGCTCCTTTGTGAAACGCTTCGGGTCATTGTATAAGGTTTCCAGCCACCTTAAGTATGTCAGTGCGGAAACTATGCCAAATTCTGCAAGAGATCCTCTCACCGCACATGACCATTATTTCAATGGAGAAATGCAAGCTTTTAACTCTGGGAATTACCTGGAAGCGATACAAGGTCAACCCGTTCACCAGCAACAGCAAAAAAAAGGAATATATGGGGTATGCAGCAACAAACAAACAATCAAAAATATAAATATTTTCTAAAGAAAATAAAGGGCAAAAACAAATATATGAAGTAAAGAAAAAACAATAAAAAAATAAAAGATTTGTTTTTTTGTTTTTTTTTCACCCTCACTTTACGAAAAAAAAAACTGCAGATAAAAGCTAAAATAAAACATTGACTGAAAAATAAAATATTTTAAAAGCTTCTGAAATTTGGATTACGGCTGGAGAGAATAGAAGAAATACACAGGCAGGTAATTTCCAATAATCTCCAGAGACTTCCCGGAGTGTTCGTTTATTTTATACCCTTCATGAATATTGGGGTTCCGTGCATATGTTTAGGTGTTTCTTACATAGAGACGATGCCCCACCAGCCCCTACTATCTACGCCCTGGTCCCTAATGAGCCCGGGTCTGCGGTGTATACATATACTGCACAGACGGGACATCTGGCCGTCTAGAGACAGGTGTGGCATCACGGGAGCGTCGTTGCTTGTGACTACATGTGCTAAACAACCAGGTGTCACATTAAATTAAATGTTACCTTTATTGGAGTTCTTATTTGATGGAGCCTCGTGCATCAGAAATGTCACTTAATAGGTAAAACATAGGGTGACCCCATAAGTGTCCCCGATTCAGCAGGACAGTCAGGAATCACTGCTCCGACAGAGGTGATGGATCGTACATATCATGTCAGGGCGACGTCTTCCCTTTCCTACAAATGGAGAACAGCCCGGGAACATGGAGTACAAGAGCATTTATGTTAGAAGGACGGCTAGCACCGGGACTGGTTCTGATGGACCTGATACTGTGGCTGGCTCTGTTATGTGATGGTTGGGGGCGCGGGCCGGCAGTGCAGACAGAGTCTCCAGCACCATGAATCCAATGACTCTGGTGATCCCCTTTATATGTAATTACCACATGTGGGTGTAGTTAGGACAAAAATTACAGTTCACCAGTAACTAAATATAAACCAGTCAGACTATAATTTACTATCTTGGAGCCCGCCAATGTGAGATGCCCGAGCCCGAGAAAATCCTCAACATTATACAACGCATACATCTCCTTGAATGATGAGCCAACGTTCAAGCTCAGTAAATACCGTGACATCCAAACTCAATATATACCGCTACATACCACAGGGCATGCTGTAGACACTTAGATGCTTTCACGATGTTGAAGGAGAAGTTTTCATTTGTGATCAGTCATTGGAGAGTCCTTCAAACTCAGGGGTAAGATGGTGAGATCCAACATGTGGTCACATCAATTATTTGACATAAACAAGTATCTACCCTATGTTCATTTGGTATCACAACTGATTAAGAACTTCCAATGGTCCATAATGTTCCATAATTAGCCCATTTGATGATAGAGCCAACAAGGTCACATTTTTGAAGAAGGTTGTATAAGTTCTTCACGGGAGGAGACAACCCAAAAACTCATAATATGATTCCAATTACTTTAATAGAGCTGAGAACCCAAGAGGTTCTTCACGGAAGGTGGAAGCCAGAATGCCACATAGGAAGATGAGATTCTATGTATTATTTAAGAGGGGAAAATTCCTAAAGAAGTCATGTTTTAAGGATCTCCTTGGGAGTTCCTCATGGGAGGAGATAATCCAAGAAGTCATAACGTAAAGATGATCCCAAGGATGGTAACTCAAGAAGTCATCTTTTGAAAATACATCCTGAAGTTCTTCATGGGAAATGGAAACCAGAAAGTCACATAAGAAGATAAGACACACTCCCCAAGGGGCACTCCCCAAAATGTCAAATTTTGAAGATCACCTTAGAAGTTCCTCGTGGGAGGAGACAACCCTAGAAGTCATAGAAATATGATCCCAGGACTTCTTCTGAAGGAGTCTCTCACTTTTTGAAAATATCCCTGAAGTTCTTCATGGGAGGTAGAAACCAAAATGTTTCATATGAAGTTGAGACCCTAAAAAATAGTTAATGGTAGAGTGCACCCCAAGAAGCCTGGAATCTAAAGTTACTCTTGGGTAGGAATAAAGTAAGTAAAATTATAAAGTCGAATCCAGGAGTACTTCAGAAGAGGTGCAAATCCAAGAAGTCATCTTTTGAGGATTGTCCAAAGAGTCCCTCAGAAAATTAGTGGGACACTCATTTTGTAGGTGATCACTAAAGATCTGTAAGGGCGGAGCACCCTGAAAAGTCCCATTTTCTGACATTTTATTGGTTGCCAGCCATGTTTACCACCCTGCCTTTAACCCTTCACAGCTGCCATAGTTTATGGTGTCCAGACTTACTCCTCTGAAGGAATAATAGTGCTCAAAAATGTAGGAATAGAAACGTAAAGGTTTTTCTGTCCACATTTACCACCAGGGGGAGCTCTAATATAGATTTATACTGAATACCTAGTATGAGTTTCAAAAGGATCTGTACAAATCTGTATGCATCTAGCGCCCCCTAGTGTTGACGGTAAGAAACCAGAATTTTAGAATTTATATGGATGTTTGCATGAGAGCGGAAAAAAAGTTTCCCCGATAGATCCGATGGCACCAGTATCGAGTCTTGATGGATTAACTAGCAATGGATGTTTAATTTTTGGGTGCATTCATCACATGGGTGAGTCATGAGCCAACGCTATGCCATCCTGAGCTACGGCAGGCGTGTTCTCAAATGACTCACACCAGAAATCTTGAATGTTGATTTTCCACTGTCCCTTTATTTCCAGAGCTTGGAGAAGTGACACAATCACAGGAGATGGAACGTCCTATGAAAACATTGGCAGGGTTGCCAGCGAAAAGGCATTTAGTCATTTCTGCAAACTGTTTGCGTTGGGGGTTGGGAGGATGCAGTTGCTCCACTTTGACAAATAATAGAGATACTATTGAAGGTGTTCATCTAGGATTGTGCATCTCTCCGCCCTTGTGTGTAGTGTAAGGTTTCGCCGGCAAACAATGGCGCGCAGGAACGCCTCCTGTAATGCAACACTGGACATGGAAAATCAGCTCACAGCCAGAGAACTACACACTACAGCTCAAAAGCAAATGAAATGTAAAAAAAATCTCCTAATGTCATTTTTAGGTAATTTTGTGTTATTTTTACTAATGCAAACGTCACATTCATTGCATAGATAAAAATGTTTCTACCTTCAGCCACCACTAGAGGGAGCTTAGGAGCTAACTGTATACAGATTTAACCAGTATGCAGTGATCTCCCCCTAGTGGTGACCTGTCATTTTCGGTGACCTCAGAATAAGCTGCCATGTGTGTGTACATAATGAATAGCACTATTTCCTGTCATTATATGGCTTGCGTTTTTTTTCCCCAGTTTTCCCCTCTGCAGGCACTATTTCTAATCTTCAGTCGTCTCTGAGCTGGTGTGTGGAGACATGGGAGATTCCTGCTCCTTCATGTAATACACCCTCAATAGTAGGAGCATGAGGGACATTACACAGTAGTACTGAGCAGTGTAGCTGTGAATTCAGCATGGCAGTGAGATAAAACACTTACTAGAAAGTGCGTCACGTGCGTGTCTGTGCTTCTCCCTTATACTTTATTTGTGTCATCTATGAGTGATAAATTAACTATTATAAAGGGGTTTTCCAGGGAAAACATGAAAATGAAAAGGAGATTTTTTTTACCTTTTCTCAAAAACTGCGCCACTCAACTATGGCTTGTCTCTGGCACTGTGCCTCCATCTTTTTTTTTTCTTTTCTCAAACAATGTAATAGCTCATTGCAATACTTTCCCCACTTGTGAGGTTTAATTTATGCCTTATTTACATAAAATTAAAAATCCCCTTTAAGGCCCCCCCAACCCCATTTCCTAAGAAATTTTTGCAATTTTTTCAGACTTCACATGTTTTCAGTTTCCCTTGTGCAGACCATCATTCTTGATCGCCAGCAGCCAATTAAAAGTCAATTAGAGAGATAGAGATGAGTAAAGAAAGAAAAAAAATCCCATTAAAGCCTTCTCCGTTCATGTATTACTTGTCCCGAGCAGACATCTGATTATCTCCAAGGCTAGAAATTACATTATCTGACTCTGGGTTAAAGATTTACCCGTCTGCAAAGAATTACAGCTTTTCTTCCTGAAAGCCAAAGAGGGAGTTACCAGAAGGACAGCTGAATCGAGGGTAAAGGCGGCCATAGCCTGGACTTCTCCATCGGGAGGGCTGTAGACACACTGCTGTATATAGTGGCTTTACCTGCAGCTAACAGGCACTGGGCACTAGATAAGGAATCTCTCTAGGCTTCCCAGACAATGACCTCACACTCCCATGCCATTCTATTGCTTACCAGGGGTCATAGATTACCCTATATAAGTATGTGCCCCCTCTAAACTTGACATCTAAGGAATGGTGATGGTGCATGAAGGTGGTTGGTGATACTAACTCTTCTAGAAGAGGGAACAAATCTCTGTGTCTCCAGTAAAGTTTCTTCTGGAGGTGTTGAGTAGATGAAAATTGGGTGGACAGAGGCCATGTGTCTTGTAAAAAGGACCTGATCCAATGGGGAGTTTCCACCTCCTGTAGTTGCCAGCTTCGGAAAGATGACAGGTATAAAATTCTGTTTGGGGAAGCACAGAAGCCTAATCAGGCTTGGACTGGCCCACAGGCGATCAGGAAAATCCTCTGGTAGGCTCCTGTGCATTAGCTAATGAGTAGTGACGAGTAAACAAATCTCTTTCTCTCCTGTAAAGTTTCTTCTGGAGGTGTTGAGTAGATGGAAATTGGTAGAGGCCATGAACGAAATGTGTCTTGTAAAAAGGACCTGATCCAATGTGGAGTTTCCTCCTCCTGTGATTGCCAGCTTCGGAAAGATGGCAGGTATAAAATTCTGTTTGGGGAAGCACAGAACCCTAATCAGGCTCGGACTGGCCCACAGGCGAACAGGAGAATCCTCTGGTAGGCTCCTGTGAATTAGCTAATGAGTAGTGAAGAATGAATGAATCTCTGTTGCTCCTATAAAGTTTCTTCTGGAGGTTTTAAGTAGATTGAAATGGGGTGTGTGGTAGACAGAGGCCATGAAGGAACTGTGTCTTGTAAAAAGGACGCGATACAATGAGGAGTTTTCTCCTCCCATGGTTACTGGGTTTCGGAAAGATGGCAGGTATAAAATTCTGTTTGGGGAAAGGGGCACAGAAGCCTAATCAGGCTCGGACTGGCCCACAGGCGAACAGGAGAATCCTCCGGTAGGCCCCTCTGAATTACCTAATGAGTAGTGCAGAAAAAATGTATCACCTAACCATTCATTAGGCAATCTAGCCAGATTAATATCACATAGCAAAAGGAAATTTTTGCTTATGGGTCAAGTTATCTATGCATGTAGATGAACAGTGGGCCCCAAGAATCAATGCTACTGGTGGGCCTTTGCCAAGCCAGTCCGGCACTGAGCCTCATGCATAGTGCTGTGACTAATCAGTGTGTCCAGAAAATGGTTTTTTTGGAGGTGTTCAGTAGTCAGAGATTTTGTGTGAAGTGGACATAAAGACATGATGGGGTGTTCCCTAAAAAATGGAGTCTACCATGGGTGGGGGAGGCGGTAAGCAGTCAATTTTGTGATCCCGTTTTCTCTATTTTCACCCTTAAAGTCTTAACGCCCCCTTATAGGAAAGTTGGGCAAACCCTCAGATTGAGGCCGATCTTAAAGAGGGTATTTAGGAAAAACTCTCAAAGAATAACTGTGTTGCCCATAGCAACCATAGAATCATAGAATGGTAGAGTTGGAAGGGATCTGGTCCAACCCCCTGCTCAAAACAGGATTCAACCAATCACAATCCAGCACTAAAAAATTAAATTGGTGCCGTGATCGGTTGCTACGGGCAACACAGGCCTTATTTGGCCTTTAGACACTTCTATAAATCTCCCCCCTATTAGAACTTTTCATTACACTGTGATTAGACTATACATCTAAAAACCGGAAAACCCCTTTAAGTGGAATTTTGTCATTTATCGAGTCGCTGCTGTGCGGTTATTTCCTTCTCGGCCTCATTTCCCCTGTGTGCGCTCCATTCACATCATGTAAACAAGGGCTTGTTATTGTGAAGCCTCCCGTGGAGACCAGGCCGAGCGTTCCTCCGTACATGATATATACCCAGGTGGAAGGGTTTGGCTTGGATGACTTACTCATTTGTCATCGCGTCTAAAATCAACATTCAGCATTTAGTGTCACCGTGGAAACAAAACACCCTATACAATAAAAGGTCAAAAACAGAAAAAACACACAAAGATTGAAAGAAAAAAAAATACACACATACAGTGGGGAAAATAAGTATTTGATACAACAGAAAAACAGAACTTAATATTTGGTCCAGAAACCTTTGTGATTACAGAGGTCAGATGTTTCCTGTAGTTCTTGACCAAGTTTTCACACAGCAGCAGGGATTTTGGCCCCTTCCTCCATACAGATCTTCTATGTTTTGGGGCTTTCACTGGACAATATTGAGTTTCAGCTCCCTCCAAAGATTTTCTATTGGGTTCAGGTCTGGACACTGGCTAGGCCACGCCAAGATCTTGAAATGCTTCTCAGGGAGCAACTCCTTAGTTACCCTGGCTGTGAGTTTCATGTCATTCTTATGCTGGAAGACCCAACCATGCTTCATTGCTCTTACTGAGGGAAGGAGGCTGTTTTGATACATGACCCAACCATCCTCCCTTCAAAACAGTGCAGTCATCCTGTTCCCTTTGCAGAAAAGCGCCCCCATAGTATGAGGTTTCCCCCACCATGCTTCATGGTAGGGATGGTGTTCTTAGGGTTGTACTTATCCTTCTCCTTTCGCCAAACTCGGCGAGTGGAGTTGATACCAAAAATTTCTATTTTGGTCTCATCTGACCTTCTCCCATATCTCTTCTGGATCACACAGATGGTCATTGGCAAACCTCAAACGGGCATGGACAAGTGCTGGCGTGAGTAGGGGGACCATGCGTGCCCTGCAGGATTTTAATCCATGATGGCGTAGTGTTACT
>VIAB01017607.1:5552-15967 GCA_009801035.1 Oophaga pumilio | reverse complement strand
GGTCTTCACCTGGGTCTGGTCTCTCTCGGGTCTTCACCTAAGTCTCGTCTCTCTCGGGTCTTCACTTAGGCCTGGTCTGTAGCTGTGCTACACCAATCTCCACTGTAAAACTCTGCTATTCCATGGTTCCAGCACTGCTACTGGAGCCTTCATTACAAACTCAGCTCTGCTACATCAAGTTCCATTGTACATCTCTTCTATTTCATGTTTCCAGCACTGCTACATGAGCCTTTGTTACAAACTCAGATCTTCTAAACCGGCTCCTCTTTGCTGAGTCAACATTGCTAAAATTGCTGTGCCACATTGAGCCTTCATTGCAAAGTCAGCCCCACTTTATCATATCCTCATTGCTGAGTCAACTCTGCTACATTGTAGGCCAGCTCTGCTGCATTGAAGCTCATTTGCAAATTCAACCCTGCTACATCGTTTCCTCACCGTAGACTAATCTCTGCCACATGGCTGGATTAGCACTGCTACAGTGAGCCTTCATTTCAATCTCGGCTATGCTACACCATTTCCTCATCGTTGAGCACACTCTGCTACATCGCGGATCCAGCTCTGCTGCCAACTATATTGCCATGCTGCACTAGCTCCACCTGTTCATGCTGCGTTAGAACTGCTCATCCGGGCCAAGTGCTTCGAGGATCGAACGTATACTGATTGCCCAACTGTGAAACTGGAAACACATGCAATTTTTTATGTATTTTTTTTTTAGATGATGACAAGAGTGGATTCATTATTACAATTTTCTCAATCACAACAGCGCCCCCACTACCAACCAGGCTGCAGAGGGAACTACAGAATGATTAATGGTGTAACTCAAGGCCCCATTGTGAGTCCTATGGAGCCACTTTACTTATGATTATTTTTCCTCCTCATCTTCCAAGAGCTATAACTTTTATATTTTTCTGTCGATAGATTTGTATCAGGGCTCATTTTTTCCGGCACGAGCTGTACTTTTTATTGATACCATTTTGGGGTCAAAATAACCTTATGATCTCTTTTTATTCCATTTTTTTGGGGAAGAAGAAGTAAACAAAAAACAGCAATTCTGCCATTTCGATTTTATTTTTATGAATTCATCGTATGGAATAAATATTACATTTTATTCGTTTTGGAAATTCCAAAATGTAAAACCAGGTGTCCATGTCTACTTTGGAGAAATATGAAGAATGCTGACATGCGACGGAGGAGGCATCATGGTTTCTTACGTAGCTCAACCACAACTTGGTCCTAAAGATTGGAGGAGTTCAAAGATGTCCGATCCTCCTCATTTTTTAAGACTTGTGAAAATCATTATGAATGTAGGGTTTGTCATCCCGACTGGCAAATCTGTCACAACGGCGCACGGACCGCTCCTTTTCTGATACATGACCGGACCTGTTTAGGAAAGAAGTTTACAGCAGAGGTAGGAGCCAGGTCACTACAGGTCTTTCTTTTGATCAGAGGAGGGATGTTTGCACTATGGCTAATGTTGTAGGTGTTACAATGGGGCCAGGCGTGGCCCTCTAATGAGTAAATTGTCTCACGAGGACTTGGAGAAGGGAAAATGTACACAGTAAGTGGAGAAAATGTACATTTTTGTTTTGCTGTTAGTTGGAAGCTCAGACCACATCACAAACCACAATGTTGTAAGACTGAAAGCAGAGATGGAACTGATGAACTGTGCAGGATTAGGAAATCACGGCTGATCACAGCGAGACCCCCTATAATGTCCTAATATAAAAGTGTTGGCTAGATGGGCTCAGCCCTATGTAGACCTATATGTACAACAAGTGGGCATCCACTACATCTAGGAGATTTAGGTGTACCCTTAGGGGTCATTCACACATCAGTGAGTGTCTCGCCAGAGAAAATTGGTCAGAACTTCATCAGAGTTGGTTCAGAGTTTGGTGATTTTCATAAAAGTTTGATCAGCGTTTGATCAGAGTTTTATGAGATTTTCATCAAATTTTCATCAGAGTATGGTCAGAGATTGATCAGAGGTTGATCAGAGTTTAGTCAGAGTTTGGTCAGAGTTTGATCACAGTTTCGTTAGAGTTTGATCAGAGTTCATCAGAGTTTCATCAGAGTTTGGTCAGAGTTTCATCAGAGTTTGGTCACAGTTTGATCAGAGTTTGGTCACAGTTTGATCAGAGATTGATCAGAGGTTGATCAGAGTTTGGTCAGAGTTTGACCAGAGTTTGGTTAGAGTTTGATTAGAGTTCGGCGAGAGTTTGATCAGAGTTCAGTCTGCATTTGGTCAGAGTTTGATCAGAGTTTGATCTGAGTTTGATCAGAGTTCGGTCAGAGTTTGATGAGAGCGTGATCAAAGTTTGGTCAGAGTTTGATCAGAGTTTGATCAAAGCTTGATCAGAGTTTGGTTAGCGTTTGATCAAAGTTTGATCAGAGTTTGGTCAGAGTTTGGTTAGCGTTTGATTAGAGTTTGGTCGGAGTTTGGTCAGCTTTTGATCAGAGTTTGATCAGATTTTGGTCAGAGTTTGATGAGAGTTTGGTCAGAGTTTGATCAGAGTTTGACCAGAGTTTGGTCAGAGTTTGGTTAGCGTTTGGTCAGAGTTTGGTCAGAGTTTGGTTAGCGTTTGGTCAGAGTTTGGTCAGAGTTTGATCAGAATTTGGTCAGAGTTTGATGAGAGTTTGGTCAGAGTTTGAAGAGAGTTTGATCAGAGTTCAGTCTGAGTTCGGTCAGAGTTTCATCAGATTTTCATCAGGATTTGATCAAAGTTTAATTACAGTTTGATCCGAGTTTCATCAGAGTTCGATCAGAGTTCGGTCAGAGTTTCAGCAGATTTTCATCAGAGTTCGCTCAGAGTGTCATCAGTTTTTTTCTGATGAAAAAAAAAAAGTTTCTACACCTTCCCAATCTATCAGTCCATGAAGGAAGGACAGCTCTCAGATGGCATCCTAGTGAAATACAGTATTTTTTTTTTACGGACCCGTAGACTTTCACTCCTGAGTTTGATCTAACAGTCAGATCAACATTGGACTTGTCTCTGCGTTTTTGCACGGATGTGTGAACAGCCCCTGGGACTATGATAGGTATAAGTGCTTTTTTTTTACATACCTTTTTATCGTGTTTTTGACTCTGCAGTTTTTGTCTCTTTTTGGAGTGTAATGTTTTAAATAAAGCTGCTTTATTTTTGATACTTCCTAGTATTTAAGGCGAGTTTTTTTAAGTGGAAACCACTTGAGGACACGTTCCGTCTTTTGGAAGAGTTTTTGGAAGGTCACCTCCAAATGAGGTTGTCTCATACTGGACAATTGGGACTCATCACAGTATTAAAGGAGGATATATGGTGGATAAATCCATCCGTGGCCGATTTGTCCACCAGATTTATTCATCTTTCGTTTTTGGACATGGGCAGATGACTATTGGTAACGTTCTTCTGGTGGTTGCTTTTTCTTCTTCTGGGTCAACACATAGGATAATCGGACGACTTTCAGAGAAGAAATTGTTCTTGAGTTTCTGAAAAAAAATCCACACCTATTTATCATGGTAAAGAGTTGGAAATTTCCTTTTCATACTTACATGGGACATATCAGCATGGAAATTCCACCGTGGCAAATTCTGCACACAAGAGAGTGGATTTAGTTTTTCGAGATTCCACTGCATAAATTCTGAAATTTGCCAGATTTTCAGGGAAATTATTTGGCCACGCGTCAGAGGCTCCATCTGGACCCCTGAAGAGCGATATTGTGCGAAACCCTTGATGGGGCCTTTCACATTAATGAGGCAGATAGAGTCACAGATTTCTAAAATTCTGGAAGTTCAGAAGAATCCCAAGTAAGAACCTAAGAAGTTCAGAGTTCGGGTTAATCCTGGCCAATAATTAATGCTTATCTCTAGATTACTTTCCTGTTTATCTTAAGACATACCTTGCTACTTTCAAGGAATGCGGTCTTTCCACCTGCACCAGACCTGTACGGCTTGTGCCGGTTGTTACCCTTCATTCCATCAATGCTGTATAGAACTTCATTCAAAAATGCAACAGAATAAATGAAACGTTTTCCCCAAAATATTCTAAACATTTGCAAAAAGTGTGACCGAAACTGAAATCTGCCTCAGAGTCTTTCCGTTTCCTAACTTAAGCTCTTTCAGGAGGTCTGGTCTCCCATCTGATGTGTATGGGGGGACAACGTTCATTGATAGAAGATGTTAGTGGAAAGAAGGATCAGGCTGTTGGATTTCAACATGCCCAATCTTTTTGCTCTCAGGATAGATATGCCGCCACCACAGGCAGTGTCTTAATTCCCTTAAAAGGAATCTGTTAGTAGGAGGAACAACCTATATGGGCATGTAGGTCAGAAAAAGCTGAACAAAACGATACCTTGATATCTGTAATCCGGTGTCTTATTCCAGAGAAATCCACATTTTTCCTAATATGTAAATGAGCTGTTAAGATCTATGGGCGAGGCATAGATCTTCCTGAAAAACTGCATCCAGGGAGCGTTACCAGTGTGAGACATGTAGATCAGGAGAGCAGACTGACAGTCATTACATGTATCACACATGTAACTATCCCCTTTCATGTAAAATAAGCTCTGAAGGCAGATTCTCCAGGAGATCTCTTCCCCTCCCATAGATCTTAACAGCTCATTTACATATTTGGAAAAAGTGTGGATTTCTGTGGAATAAGACATCGGATTACGAATATAAGGGTATCATTTTATTCAGCTTCCTATGACCCACATGCCCATGTAAACGATTTACGAGGGTTGATCCCACTGACAATTTTCTTTTAATTACATGTATGGGAGGAATAGCTGAGGACAGAATGACTATTTGACCAATAGCTATCTAAAGGGTAAGGCTAGTTTAAGCCATTTATGGCCCTGAATTCCATACATGAGGGCCAAAAGTGATTTTTTGCTGTTGCCATTTTGTACATGTTCATGTCAGATTACATAGGCTTTATTTGTAGTCTGTAACTATGGAGGCACATTGGTTTTCATGGGAGCTGTTTACACAAAACGGTAAGATATTTTTGCTCAAGACCATTTGCAAACTTGTTATAGATGCACTGATGGAATGAAAACGGATGCAAAAGTCAACAAACGTAATCATCCACTAGGCAATACATGACAGAGCAAGCCCCAACAAAGCTGCTCTAGATACCTGAAATGATGCTTGTCATTAACATGTATAATTAGATCTCAGCTTGTTATGCAGTTGCACAAATTTTTTTTTATTATGTAATGCGTGTGTTTATACTCATTACAATCACTCTTTGTCTTAGATAACCCCTCCAGGTCCTAGTGGGCTTTGAGGATCCATTTCAATCAGGAAATGCTTAGGACCTTGAAGGGGGAGCAGAGAGAGCAAGGACTAAACTGAATCCAAAATGTTCCTGCCATGGGGAAGTCTTCTAATTTGGCAGAGGACCATGGTGTGACTACTATCTCTTTTATTTTTATGTCCTTCGACTTGATCTCGATCCATGGCGACTTGATAGATGAAGGATCTGTAGGAAGATTGATCTTGTGCAGCCTAGATAGGTCCACCAGGGTCTTCTCCACCGTTATCTTGATTGTATGAAGCCATCGAGTTGCTGATCTTCTTCGCCTTGTTCCTTCTATTCTCCCAACCATGATGTCCTTCTCCAGTGATTTCTGTCTTCGTATGATGTCTCCAAAGTAAGCAAGTCGTATCTTGGTCATACTTTCTTCGAGTGACATGTCTGGATTGATTTGTTCCAAAATTGATTTGTTTGTTCTTCTTGCCATCCATGGTATTGATAACATCCTTCTCCAGCTCCACATTTTGAAAGTGTTGATTCTTCTTCTGCTTTGTTTCTTTATAGCCCAGGTCTCACATCGATATGTTACTACAGACTATGTAGGTGCCGTGTCTTCATTGGCAGAGAAATGCTCCTAGATTTGAAGACCTCGCCCACTGACTTCATTGTTGATTTGCCCACAGCTATTTTCCTTTTGACTTCCGATGTTGTCGCTGCATCTTGAGTGATCATCGATCTGGATAGGTTACAACTTCCAGTTCATCACCGTCCATCTCAAACGTGTCTCAGTCGTACCGGGCAGTAGTCAATATCTTTGTCTTCTTTCTGTTGAGTAGCAGTCCCGTGTTCGAGCTTTCCATCTTGACACTCCGTAATAAGGCCTTCAGTCCATCTACGCTTGTTGTTATCAATGTTGTATCGTCTGCGTATTTAAGATGGTGGATGATTCGTCCAGACATTTTGATTCCTTCCTCATTTTTGGCAAGTCCAGCCTTCCAGAAAATAGCTTCTGCATATAAATTGAAGAGAAATGGTGACAGGATCCAGCCTTGTCTGACTCCTCGCTCTACTTTGATCCATGCCGCGTCGCCGTGTTCTGTTTGGACTGTTGCCTCTTAGTCTATGTAAAGGTTCCTAAGGAGGCCGATCAGATGGTTCGACACATCCATATCCTTCATGGTATTCCAAATTTTCTGGTGATCAACACAATCGAAGGTTTTTGATGAAGTCGATGAAGCAAAACTAGATTTCTTTATGTATTTTTTGGCCTTTTCCATTATCTATCTAATGTTAGCAATCACATCTCTTGTTCCTCTGCTTTTTCTGAATCCTGCTTGTTCCTCTGGCAGCTTTTTGTCAAAGCAAGGCTGTAGGATCTTTGTAGGATCTCCAGTAGTATCTTTCTGGCATGAGGTATGAGCTACTCCCCTGCTTTATTGATGTTCCCCCAAAACCTGTCTTCAGATCTGGATTAGAAAAGTGCGTCCCTTCCTGGCAGCTCGGACAGAAGAATCATGTTTTATGCAGAGAACGATCAGAACAAAGCGGCCATTATACGGTCAGCTCCAGAAAATCTTGACCTCTCGTGAGCTCGGATGGCTCCGTTCTGCATGGACCAGAAAGTACAGATGCCAGAAACTGAAAAAGTTGCTTTGTAAGAAATGTTCTGGTCTAAATATTAGGCAAATCTCGAATCTTCTTGTTGGTGGCTGCATCTAAGCTAGATGACAACCAATATGTTATTACTTGGCTTTTCCCCCAAACCCTTCTATAGGTCCCTAGGCCTATCAATGTGGTCATTTCTATATATCAGGCTGGTTGTCAATCAATATGATGTCTCACCGAGGTTGTCATCTGCTGGAAAAACTTGGCAGCTCTCCCAGGAGTCACTGAAGACTCTCGAAACAACCTGAAAAGCACGGCTAGAAAATGGACACCCAGGGGAACATGGACAAGCAGAGGGGGCATGGCACACGGATCAGAAACTATTCACTCCCGGATATCAAACTTCAAAAGTTGGAACTATTACGTTCACATTAGTCGGATACCTGACCTGCAATTTCCATGGCAGAAGTCCGAGCAGATTCTTGGATTTTTGTGGGATTTGCATCTTATAGACGGTCGGCCGAACCCATTGGTGGTTAAGGGGGTCTTCATTTATCTACAATATAAAGCTATATAAGAAAGCTGCAGCTGTGTGAGCGGGACTAGTAGGAACACATTGGTGTCTATAAGTATCAGACAAGGCTTTAGCCCTCCAGCTGTGGTCAAACTACTACTCTCATCATGGGAGTGCTGGAGATAGGGTCTGAATTCTGGAAAAGTCAGATTTCTGCAGTACCTGGCACATGCCAGAATACAGATCCAAATTCTGCCCAGATGCTGAACAAGCAGGATGTGCTGGGAAAACCTTGTTTTACTGATGCATTAGGCACAGACATAAATTACAAAATTCTGTCCCCCTGCAGCCACCACCAGGGGGAGCTACCTGCATGCAATACTATAACAGCAATGAGCTCCGATACTCCTCTTATGTCCACAGTTGGGGATCTTAAAGGGGTTGTCCACCTTCAAGGAACATTTTTTTTTAAATAAATGCATGTATTTAGAAGTAAAAATCATTTCTGCAATCGGGCTTCATTAAATATTTTGCACCCTTTGGATTTTACAAGCTCTTTGTTTCCTTGCACACTCAACTTTGATGTGGTCTGTGGTGATAAATAAGCAGAGAGGAGCTCAGAAAAAGAAGGATAAAAGAGTTACTAACTCTTCTGTTAGGCCATCAGGACGAGCTTACGGACGGATTCTCAGACTGCAGACTTGTGCGTCCGCACAGTGCGCACAGTGCACGCTGTCAGCATCCCTCAGCATCGGGAGGTCATGTGACCACAAGCATGCGATATCGATATATAAGTGTATTTTAATGAGGCCGCGCATGTCTTGCCAGAATGTGGCTGAAATGAGGCATATCGTATACTTGGGGTCATATGACTGCTCGGCTCACTGTTGGCACTGGAGAATCCTGACAGCATACACTGTGCGCGCTGTGAGGATTCACAAATCTACAGTCACATAGATTGACTGAAGAATTTGGGCCAAATCCTTTAACTCATTTTGCAACACCAAGGATACTGAACGAAAATTGCAATAAATTTTTAATGAAACCCAAGCCCAAAAATGATTTTTAGCCCCAAATACTGTCATTTCAAAAAAACGCTATTTACCTGAAAATGTGGGGTAATCTGCAAGGTCAATAGCGTTAAAATATTGACGGGCCGCCGTATTAAAACTGCAGCTACTGGGAAAAAAATGAACTTATTTTCTCACAGGAGCCGCTGGCTTTCAGTCATAGAGGCGGGCACTGAATGGCTACAGTCACTGCTCACAACACTACTCACTATACTGTGACCACACGCCTCGATTGACAGCAGACTCTAGAGCACGGCTATCGATCAAAGTGCCAGAGAGTGTTTACAGCCGCAGCTCATTGTGATACTGAGCGGTGACTGCAGCCACTCTGGACTGAAAGCAGGTGGCTCCTGTGAGAAAATAAGTTAATTTTCTCCTTTAAGCCGCATTTTCAGTACCACATTCAAGGTGAAAATGAGCCTTGTCTGTCGACTTCTCCTGTCATTGGTGGCAGCCTGTCTTTGCCAGGTTTCCTCCTCCCTGCCATCCTGGGCTCCTCTGATGCTTACTACGCCCAGCGACCATCCTAGTAAGTGTCTACGGCACCCAGGGTGCAGGTAGCAGAAGTGAAGACCAGCTGACATGGAGAACCAGAACTGGATGTTAATAGTTTCTCATCTCTCATCAGCAGTTTTTTTTTTTGGTGGGGGGAGGTCTGTTTGCTGAGACCCTCATGAGTTATGGAAAGGAAGCAGCATCTGTTCTCAGGGGAGGCTGGATGGGCTTAGTTAAAGATGGGCTCATGGACTTTGTATTAGGTGTGTCTTCAGCTTCGGCAATTGATTGAGATTAGAGCGCCACTCTTCTCCAGTGGTTGTGTCTGGTATTGCACTTCTATCAATTTCCTAATTGAAAAGACTAGTTCAGACCTACTAAAGAACTGACTTTGTACAATGTTGCACAATATTCACCCCCCCACCACAAGCCTTAGGTGCTTATCTAAAAAGTTTTCAAAAAGTCTAAAAAGTCTTTGTTTTGCGTGTAACTTGCTGCGGGCCGTCTCACCACCCACTGTACTTGATATTGTTTAGTACGTAAGCAACAAAGTTACATTCCAGTGCGGCAATTGTTGACATTTCAACACGAAAATTTCCAGGGTAAGAGGAGACTCCACCACTCAGAATTCAGTGAAAACACAAAACAAAACAATTCCTTTAAAAGATCAGTAATTAAGATGCATGTGAAGCTCAGAAGTATCTTCCCTTCCTAGTACAGACCTTGCTATGGTGTCTTTCCGACATGTTACATCGATGAAGTTCTTAATGGAAAAAGTTGAACATCCAAAAATTTAAAAAATCAACTTTTGTATCTCTATCACCACCCAGTGGTCAGAAGCGGTTCTACATCCATTTTTGCAGCGTTTTGATTTTTTGAAAAGTGTAAATTTTGATTCTGTTCCAGCCATGTGTAAGATTTGTAATATATTTAGATCCTTTCGGTATAGATAAATTGCAATTTGCCCATCGTCTGCTATGGGCCCATACTGCACCTCCTAACTCAAAAATAGTACTGAAGATGCGCGGTATGGAGCGATGGTGCTCAGTCAATAGACAATACATTAAAATGAATCCAACAATAGAAGAAGAGGCGAAACTCACCCAGAATGTCTTCTTAATACTTTCAAAGACGGCAGTTTATGACAGGTAACGCTAATTGCAAAAAAATGAGAATGGGCGTTTCGCTGTGACTTGCATTTTGTGAGGCCAGAGGAAGCACAAGTTAGAGCGAAACAGGCTCGCCTATCAAGGAGATATTCAGGGTGAGTGGCGCCTCTAGCCTTCTATTGTTGGATTCATGGGTCATGTACCCTAAAGATTGTGTATCTGCTGCAGGACTAGACAGCTGTCTTATGTGTGTGGGATCTGCTGACATCATCATCCATCTGATATTGTACAGTCATTAGGCAAAGGTCATTGTGAAGGGAGGAGAAGGTGAGCTGTGACATCAGCTAGTATGAATGGTGGATCCTGTGTTATCTACTGTATATAGAGG
>VIAB01017605.1:20094-31643 GCA_009801035.1 Oophaga pumilio | reverse complement strand
GGAAGTATGCTGGATACAGGAGAGGACAGAACACGCACTGGGAAGTATGCTGGGTGAGCGCACGTACTGGGAAACACGCTGAGATACAGGAGAGTGCAGAGCATGCACTGTGAAGCATTCTGAGATACTGGAGAGTGCAGAGCATTCACTGTGAAGCATGCTGAGATACTGGGGAGTGCAGAGTGTGCACTGGGAAGCACACTAAGATACTGGAGAGTGCAGAGTGCGCACTGGGATGCACACTGAGATACAGGAGAGTGCAGAGCATGCACTGTGAAGCATGCTGAGATACTGGAGAGTGCAGAGCATGCACTGTGAAACATGCTGAGATACTGGAGAGTGCAGAGTGCACACTGGGATGCACGCTGAGATACTGGAGAGTGCAGAGCATGCACTGTGAAGCATGCTGAGATACTGGAGAGTGCAGAGTGTGCACTGGGAAGCACACTAAGATACTGGAGAGTGCAGAGTGCGCACTGGGATGCACACTGAGATACAGGAGAGTGCAGAGCGTGCACTGGGAAGCATGCTGAGATACTGGAGAGTGCAGAGCGTGCACTTGGAAGCACGCTGAGATACAGGAGAGTGCAGAGCGTGCACTGGGAAGTACGCTGAGATACTGGAGAGTGCAGAGCACGCACTGGAAAGCACGCTGAGATACAGGAGAGTGCAGAGCATGCACTGGGATGCACGCTGAGATACTGGAGAGGGCAGAGTGCACACTGTGAAGCACGTTGAGATACAGGAGAGTGCAGAGCGTGCACTGGGAAGCACGTTGAGATACAGGAGAGTGCAGAGCGTACACTGGGAAGCACGTTGAAATACAGGAGAGTGCAGAGCGTACACTGGGAAGCACGCTGAGATACAGGAGAGTGCAGAGCGTACACTGGGAAGCACGTTGAGATAAGGAAAGCAGTGTGCGCAAAAGGACACACACTGAGACCTGAACCACAGAAGAGCACCCGCGCTGAGACCAGAACTGGCCCAGCAGTGATGCTGAAGTAATAATCCGCTAGCAGGAAGCAGCCTGAAATACCTATTGCCGCCATCCAGAAGGAGGTACTTCTAGGTCAGGCCGCATAATGAATGGAGAAGAGCGAGGCCGCAGCCTAAGCAGCCAAGTGCGTGTGCCAGGAGGAAGGGATCCCTGACGCGCCCACCACGCCGGAAGCCGAGGAGAGACCCCCGGAGGAGCACGGTCAGCGGCATGCCGAGGAGTGAGGTAAGTATCCCGTGGCTGGGGGCGCAGGGCGCTGTAACAGCCACCTCCACAGGGAAAGAGCAGGGGTAGAATTGACATATCTAATTGATGAGCTTTTTCGGGGGGCAGCTGCGAGATACTATTTTTAAGCTGGGGGGCCAATATCCATGGCCCCTTACAAGCCTGAGAATATCAGTCCCCAGCTGTCTGTTTTAGCTTGGCTGGTTTTTAAAAATGGGGGGACCCCACTTCATTTTTTTTATTATTTATTTTCTTCCACCTTTCTCAGAATCATCCTTACCCCACAAGGCAAGATTTTGCATGGAGTCCCAGACAGCCATCTTGTGTTTCTTCCATTTTCTTACATTTATGCCAACAGTTGTTGCCTTCTCATCAAGCTGCTTGCCTATTGTCCTGTACCCATGCCAGCCTTGTGCAGATATACAATTTTGTTCCTGGTGTCCTTAGACAGCTCTTTGGTCTTGGCCATGGTGGAGACGTTGGAGTGTGATTGATTTAGTGTGGACAGGTGTCTTTTATACAGGTAATGAGGTCAAACAGGTGCAATTAATACAGGCAATGAGTGAAGAGTAGGAGGCTTCTTAAAGAAAAACTAACAGGTCTGTGAGAGCCAGAATTCTTGCAGGCCTCTCCATTCTTTGTAGGTGGGAAAACTTGGAAAATCGGGAGTGTATCAAATACTTATTTTGACCACTGTAGGTACACAAACCAAATTTTTGCTTTAGCTTTACAAATTTCTGATTCATTTTCTGATTCATTAAAATATGAAAGGAAAACTATACAAATTGGGGGTCATCATAATCATACTGACCTGAAGAATCATATTTTCAGGTCATTTTCGCAACTCAGTGAACACTGACAAAACCGTGTTTGCAAATGTTTAAGTACATTATGGTAAAATGATTGAAGTCATTCAAAAACTGCAACAAGTCCTCGTTTGGGTATGTCAATGCTGAAATATAAAGGTTATGGCTCTTTGAAGGATCTGACGAGAAAACAAAAGTAAAATATCTTTTTTATTTTTTTGATTATTGACCTAGAAAAGATTTGTAATAGGAGCATGTTTTATTGGTCATTTCGAAGCTGGAAAAGCAAAACTGCACAGGCTTCGTTATGAGGCGTCATTATCTCCTGGAATTCCAGATATGCAAGATGAGGAATTTTAATGTTGAAAATTTTGCAAATTAAGGTGGAGCATCATGTTCTAACCAGTTTTCACCCAGTGTCTGTAATTAATTTTCTGTATTTCTTCTTCTGTCATCATGTTCATCCACCATTTATTGGAGCCAAGTTGTGAGAAGATCTGCATTATTTAGGAAAGACTGGACTGAAAGCAGTCTCCACCGTGTGACAGCAGCAGAGGAGAGAGAGCGCCTTTCAGAAACACACCAACACAGGTGAGTGACTGCTGAAGTAAGGAGGACTGGGTTTACTGATGTCATGGAATGGTGAGAAATATGAAAAATGACCACCTCCTTGGGTGAACAGACTTTTTATTACTGTCCATTTATGTATATTAATTCCAAGATTTTCCAGATCAGATCAAAACAATTTTTTACTCCTTAATTTGAGCAGTTCTTCCTTTGAGCTGTTATAGTTGAAGGCTCTGTTGTTTATTGCTTTATTATGTATGTGGCACTAAGAGAAATTGGATCTGACCAATGGAAATCTGTTCTATCCCTAACAAATTCATTAATGATGGCTGTCTTACTATATTGTCAATTGTTTGGGCATATTTGGGTATGAGTGGCCTAATCTAGATAGCTATTACAGACAAAATTTAAGCATACAAGAATGAAAAATGATTTGGGGTCTTAGAGGCTAAAACTGACTGGGTCCTGGATCATTGCAAGGTTATTAAATAGGACTACTGGGAAAATTATTCTGGTAAAGATTTAATTCTTAGACTGGCTTTACACTTACTGTGATTATTGCGGGCCTTTTTTGCGGGCCCTATCGCTGCAATTTTCAGGGTCTGCCGCAATAACGGACCGCAAAAAACTTGCGGATCGCCGTTTCCAATACTATAGAAAAGTATTGGAAAGAAAAAAACGGCGTTCCGCAAAAGAGGAAGTTACCGAACACCGTAACTTCCGGTTTTGCGGAAATCATTAATTTTCTATGGGGGCCGTGTCCGTAAGCCGTGAAATATATTGAGCCGTATATACGGCCCTCACGGCTATACGGCACACGGCCCTCAGTAGAATTTTTGCGGCCCGTTTTTGTGCCCCATAGAAATGCATTGGGGCCGCAAAAATACGGTAAGTGTGAAACCAGTCTTATCTAGGATATTTATGGCAAATCCCTTTATACACATCTGAGCATGTGAGGACTATAGAGTATTGACTAATGTAAAGGACCCATACACGATGCTTCCCTGGTGTCATGTGGATTGCCTTAATGACTGTCGAATTGGGCAAGAAAGTAAAATTAAAAGGACACATCAAAGTTTCAATGTTACCAATTTTATAAGGATACAGAAAGTTCGAGGAACCCTGATAAACAGCAAGCCTCAAAAGTTGCCTTAAACATATGCCCCCACCACACACACACTGAATATCAGGCAGTGTATGGTGGGGTTAAGATTGTCTATACACGTTAGACAACTGTTCGCCGGCAGCTATTATTTGGCTGAGGGACATCTCTCCCAACTCCCTCATTCACAGGAATGCTTGGCTCTGTGGAGTATTCTTATGTACTGTATGAGGGGAACTCGGTAATACTCCTCTGGTAGCAGCTTATCTCCATGTGGGTCAAAAAGATCAACCATTGGATATTCAAGAGGCTGGATCCTTTTCTCCTCTGACATTTGAGTCTGGAGGAGCCACACACATTTTAAGTTTACTCTAGTGAGTATTGAGACCTTGGAATCTTCTCTAATGCCTTCCCCCCACTCATTGCCAGTGGAAACAATTTGGCTAGCTCAAAATCCTTCAATATGAATCCTCCCTAGATTGTGCCAAAAAGCAAGAGAAAATGTCAGCAGGACACACACAGTAATGTCATGGTGGTGGCTGGACTTGAGCAACAGAGATGGAGGTAGGGCAGGAAAATTTGTAAAATAATTACTTCACAAGAGCCTGCATAGCCAACCTTAAATCCTCCCATAGCAAGAGAGTTGTCAGTCACTTAAGAAAGCACTGGGAGAAGCTAGTTGGCGTTAGTGTTGGAGTAGTGTGGTCTTCAACCATGGTCCCCAGTTTACAGGAAATTCAAACTCGTTAAAACATACTGTAGTATTTATTAGATATGCTTTAGAAAAGACCACTTAAGGGTATGTTTTCCTGTTGCATATATCCTGCCCCTTTTTTCATCTTTTTACTAGTGTTTTGGAGCATTTTTCAATCATTCACTTGAATGGATGAAAAGGAATACAAAAATGCTAAAACACTTGACGTGCTGTATCTTGTCAAAGGAGTGGCACGATTCAAAATCTGTATATGAGTATTCAGAAATCTCATTAATTAGGCCAGTAGAGTAAAACGCTGTGTATTTTACTCAATAAAAATGCTGAGTTAAAAAAATGCAGCAAAAACGCCTTTACTGAACATACTGTTAAAATGATCGAATAACCCAAAAAGGAGTAAAACAAAAGAGAAGTATAAATATAGAAGTATAAGAGACATAAACATACAATAAGTACCTTACAATGGAGGATCAAAAGTTAAGTGAAATTGGAGGGGGGCTTGTGTGTGATCAGGACTCATTAAACATATATACATCAACCAGCATTCAAAAATGTCACGTGGGGCTTTAAAGAGACATGTTCAATCCACATCAATGTTGGACGTACACAAGTTATACCATGATATGGCCAGTCAGAATATGTCAGGTTAAGACTTGATCCGTCTCACTGAAAATGAAGACATCCTAATATACACATCAGTCACTCTTCCGTATCACTGTTACACAGGTAGTTTTAAACTGTTTTTCTGTGTCTGAACCATATAAGTGCACAAAACGCCCTATTGCGCCCTAATCTTAGTCTCTCGGCAAAGGTTGGCATTCAAAAAAGAAGGGCAAATTGCTAATTTCTCATCTTCGGCATACCCTTCAAGGGAATCTGTCACTTGTTTTTGTTTTTAATCTGATAATTCTATAAATGTTTACTGAGCCCTGATGGTATCACCAAACCCCAACATATTTTGGTGAATTTTTGATCTTTCATTGTAAGGAATTGAGGGCCCGGTTCATTAAGACTGGCGTAAAACACATCTTAAAGAAGCACTCCCATAAAAGTTTTTAGCCTCTTAATATATTTCAGTCATGATATTATATGACACTTTGTACTTACAATTGCTCATTTTGTCCTCCTACCCAATAAATTCTTCTCTTTCCCATTATCATAGAATCATAGGATATTAGAGTTGGAAGGTACCTCCAGGTTCATCTTGTCCAACCCCATGCTTACTGCAGGATTCTCTAAACCAACTCAGGCAAATGTCTGTCCAGCCTCTGTTTCAAAACTTCCATTGAAATAAAACTCACCACTAGTGATGGGCGAATATGCTCGGATTACATCTTTTCTGAACATGCTCAGGTGTTATTTGAGTATTTTGGGCGTGCTCGTATATTATGTTCGAGCCCCTGTCACTGCATGATTTGTGACTGTTTGACAGCTTCAACACGTGGGGATTCCCTAACAAACAGGCAATCCCTCATGTGTTGTGTCTGTCTAACAGCCGCAAATTATGCAGCCGTGGGGACTCAAGCATAATATACGAGCACACCCAAGATACTTGGTTAACACGCGAGCATGCACAGATTTGACGCTATCCGAGCACGTTCGCTCATCACTAATCACCACCTCTCATGGCAGCCTGTTCAACTCATTGATCACCCTCAAAGTTAAAATGTTTTTTCTAATATTTAATATGTATCTTCTTGCTTTCAGTTTCCTTCCATCACTTCTCAAGTTTTCATGTGCAAATGAGAATAATGATGATCCCTCTACACTGTGACATCAATTCAGATGTTTGTAGACAGCTATTAAATTTCCAAATCTTTTAACAGTTCCTTAAAGGACATACTTTGCAGTCAGCTCACCATCCTGGTAGATCTTCTCTGAACTTGCTCCAGTTTTTCAATTACTTTTTTAAAATGAGGTCCCTAGAACTGGAAACAGTATTCCAGATGAGGCCTGACCAAGGATGCGTAGAGGTGGATAATTACTTTACGTGATCTAGACTCTATGCTTCTCTTAATACATCCCAGAACTGTGTTTGCCTTTTTTGCTGCTGCATCACACTGTTAACTCATGTGCTGTCTGTGATCTATTAGTATTCCCAAGTCTTTTTCACACATGCTGTTGTTTAGTCTTATTCCTCCCTTTCTGAAAATGTAATTTTCATTTTTCTTGCTTAGCTGTAGAATATTGCATTTTTCCCTGTTAAATACCTTTCTATTAGTCACTGCCCATTGTTCAAGCTTATCTAAATCCTACTGAATACTTTCCCTGTCTTCTCTAGTGTTAGCTATCTCTCCTATGTTTGCATCATCTGCAAATTTAATTAGTTTACCTTCATTTCCCTTATCTAGATCATCTATAAAAATGTTGAACAACACTGGGGTCAAGACAGAGCCTTGTGGTACCCCAATTGAAATGCTCTTCCAAATAGATTGTCATGGGGCAGTTGTAGAAATAAAGGGGACGAGGAACCTGGGCCCCTGAACTTCCCCTACGACTAAAGAAGGGCCCTGTCTCTCAACTTTGGGGTACACTTGAAGGTAGAGAGGCCCAAGTCGCTGACCTGTCCCTGTCTCCTATTTTAGCCCTGAGCTAAAACCACCAACCCCCTCCCCAGGAGGTGAGACAGGAAATAAAGTGAATTACACCAAAACCCAAAACAACAAAAAGGAAAGACAGACACCTAGGAGTTAAATAACTAAACAATAAACACTTAGCTTGCTCTGCTGCAATGCACCGAACCGCAGAGAAAGGCACCAAATCAGGGAAACAACAGAAGAACCACTGCGCTCAGCAAGCTCCTGACTTCAGCTTGGTTGGTCTCCAAAAAGTAGCAATATCACCAACAGTCAGCTGACGCCTCAGGTGACCTTATAAAGGAAGGTGGGAGTGGTCATCACCTTCCCCTGACAAGTCAGCAGCAATGTAATTACAACATCGGCCACCGAGGGAAAATACTGACATTAACCCCTGATGGCCTGAAAGGAAAAAGGTTTTAATATGCAAAGAGAGATCTGCCACAGATCCAAAAGTAGATTGTGGCAGTACCCCCCTTTAATGAGGGGCCTCTAGACCCTCAACACCGCACCTCATATACCAGCTACGGTGAGGATGCCTCGATCCACCAGGGTTCACCCCAGCGGTCACCTGACTCTCAGGTTTATGGCAAACGCGGACAGATGGAAGGGGCAATAATGTATGCTCCGGAGGTGCCACAAATCTCCAGAGCGCCGACCTGGGGAAAGAGTTATTTATGGGCATTACTGGAGGTAACTCCAACTGGTAAGTCCCCAGGCCGAGAATGGCCAACACCTGTTACGGCCTGATCACCCTGGAACTCTAGACTCCAGCAGCACACTTACACCGGATGTTTTTGGTGGCCATCCATACATACTCGTTCACACACAGGTCTGGACCTGAACGTTCATTGCCACATACGTGTTTGGCACAAGATGGTGAACTCTTCGAGGAACTGACAACAGAGGCGTCCCCCTGTGTCACCACACTCACACATTTCTCAGAGGAAACCACCACCTTCCCCTGACCACTCCTTCCAAGAGGGCTCCGACTCACGGGGTAGGCTAGTGGTGATTGTTGGGACTTGCCCCTACTCCTTGGCAGCACCTCAGCTGCCCCCACTGGAGAAGAAGGGCAAGGTTTCAGAAAGACAGCAGAGACAGTAGCCCCCGGGCAGCAGCCCTCACACGTCTGACCCCAGCTGACTACTTCCAGGAACGCCAATCTTTGACCGGGTTGTGTTTTGTCAGCCAAGGGAGGCCTAAAACGATGGGCATTGGCATACCCTCCAAGACGTAGCATGACGGACTCCTCATGATGAGTCCCTATACGCAGGAGTACATCATGCACGACCTAGGTCACACTCCCCTGGCAGTCAATGGTCTGGACACCTAATGTTTTAGCTAGCGTCCTACACATCAGACCATTGGTCTGGACAAAGTTAGCATCCACCAAATTGACTCCTGCTCCACTGTCCACAAGCACCGGAATTCCCTTAGTTACCCCGCCAATCACCACTCTCGCAGACAGGGTACACTGAGGGTAAGAAATTGAGGAAATATACACTCCCTGGTCGCCTCCCTCCACACGACCAAGGGGACGTGGCTTCTTAGATGGCGCAGGTATTTTCACGTGAGCTGGGCAAACCCCAATAAAATGACCAGTCTGCCCACAGTAAAAACATGCCCCCACACCACGCCGAACCGCAGGCAACCCTGTTCGGGCACCAACTGCTCCCACCTGCATGGGTTTGTCCAACTGTTCGACTGTGTCCTCCTCCCTAGCAAGGAGAACAGGGGACAGTTTTGGTGTATGCCACTCCCTGAGGCATCTATCCACCCGGATGGCAAGGGACATGGCAGTCTCCAATGACCTGGTGGCGGCGTACTGCACCAGAGTATCCTGCAACCTTGGGGACAGACCCTGCACAAAATGATTGCTAAGTGCAGGATCATTCCACTGAGTGTCAGTGGCCCATCTCCTGGACTCTGAACAGTACTCCTCAACCGGCTGGCCCCCATGCTTGATTTTACAGAGTTGGGATTCCACCAGGGAGACGCCATCAGGATCTCCATACACCAGCGCCAGAGCCGCAAAAAAAACATCCACCGTAAAGATGGTGAATCGGTTGGCAGGGAGAAGGCTGTTGTGAATTGGTTTGGGATGAGTTCTGAGCAGAGGCTCCCTCTGGTGGTTACAAGCGGTACTATTGAGGATTGTGAAGACTGGGGATCAGGTGCCACGGATTGGTCTTATATAAGGGAGTCATTTCCCCATCAGGGTTGCCGGTGATCAATTGTTCTGGTCTGAATCCTTCTTTCCAGTTTCCCTTGTAGCCTGCTGTGTCGTGTCTGCATCTCCTGCTTCCAGATAAGACTTTTTTCTTATTTTGTGTTTTTGCTACATTTTTGTATTTTGTCCTGCTTTTCTGTGGGGACCTCTTGGTCCCTTCTGGGGGCTTTTGCCCTCTCAGTTTTGTACAGCCACTGATGTATGTACTTTTGCTTTTTCCAGTTTTTTTCAGTGGCTGCTGTTTTCCTTCTCTGCACCAGAGAGCTAATTTAGGTGGCAGAGGTCGTGTGATCTCAGGTGTTTTTGAAATTAGTATTGTTGGTGTGTTTTCAGGGTTTTTAGAGATTGCAGTAAGTACCCTTCCTATCCTTTTCTATTTAGTTAGTTTGGGCCCCAGCGTTTGCTCATACTATTTTCTTACTGTGTTTGTATTTCCTCTTGTCTAACCGCCATTACATGTTTGGGGGCTTCCTATTGACTTTGGGGTTCTGCTCCGGGGCAGATAGCTTTCCTATTTCTATCTGTGGGTATAGTTAGTTTCTCAGGCTGTGACGAGGCGTCTAGGACCATCGTAGGAACGCTCCACAGCTGCCTCTAGTTGCGGTGGTTAGTCAGGGTACTGCAATCTCATAGTTTCCAACTTCTCTGGTGTATTGCCTTTTTTCCTGCACTCCTCAGTTACCGAAACATAACAGAAGGCCCACGATTGGGGATCACCCTTAGGAAGGGAGACTATAATTCCCACATGCTGTTACTCACTTCCTGATGAACGAGGGAGGAGCCTGAAGTACAATTTACAGGCCTCCTGGAAATCCAGAAATTTATCTCACCCTCCAGAAAACTTGTCAGTGAGAGATATCTTAGGTTCTGGTTGAACCTGCATCTGAGCCGAGGCCCAGAACCCCACCAACTGCTGTAACTGCTGCACCACCCCACTCTGCAGCACCTTAAACTCATCTGTGAGGGTCTGAAGCAGTTGGGCAAAGGCCTGCATTTGGGCCATGGCTCACAAGAAAGGGAAAAAAAAACTGTGTTGGTTGGTGATATTGTCACGGGGCAGTTGTGGAAATACCGGGGACGAGGAACCTGGGTCCCTGAACTGCCTCTAAGGCTAAGGAAGGGCCATATCTCTCCTTAATTTGGGGGTGCACTTGGAGGTAGTGAGGCCCAAGTCACCGACCTGTCCCTGTCTCCTGTTTTAGCCCTGAGCTAAACCCACCAACCCCCTCCCCAGGAGGTGAGACAGGGAATAAAAGTGAATTACACCAAAACAACAAAAAGGAAAGACAGACTCCTAGGGGTTAAATAACTAAACAATAAACACTTAGCTTGCTCTGCTGCAATGCACTGAACAGCAGAGAAAGGCACCAAATCAGGGAAACAGCAGAAGAACCACTGCGCTCAGCAAGCTCCTGACTTCAGCTTGGTTGGTCTCCAAAAGGTAGCAATATCACCAACAGTCAGCTGACGCCTCAGGTGACCTTATAAAGGATGATGGGAGTGGTCACCACCTTCCCCTGACAAGTCAGCAGCAATGTAATTACACCAGCGGCCACCTGGGAAAAAGACTGACATTAACCCCCGATGGCCTGAAAGGAAAAAGGTTTTAATATGCAAAGAGAGATCTGCCACGGATCCAAAAGTGGATCGTGACATAGATGTGCCACCATTTATTACCACTCTTTGAGTACGATCACTATGCTAGTTATGAATGTACATAACCATAACCTTGTCAATCCAATGCTTGGTAATTTTTTTCAATAAGGATAGTACGAGATACTTTATCAAATGATTTGCTGAAGTTGAGATATACTATATCTACCGCATTTCACCAATCCACCCAGTCAGTGATTCCATCATAGAAGGAAATTAGATTAGTCTGGCATGACTTGTTTGCTACAAACACATGCAGGCTCTGGTTGATTACTCTATTATTATCAAAGTACTTACATACATGCTGTTTAATAATTTGTTCAAGATATTTCCTGGTATAGAAGTAAGGCTCACTGGCCTGTAATTTCCAGGTTCTTTCCTTTTTTGAAGATAGGGACAACATTTGCCCTGCTCCAATCTTCTGGGACTTCTCCTGTTCTCCAGGAATTTTCAAAGATTTTGGCTAGTGATTCTGCAATTTCCCCTGCTACCTCTTTCAGTACCCCAAAATGTAATTAATTTGGACCAGGAGATTTAAATTACCCTATATACTCAAGTATAAGCCGAGATTTTCAGCCCATTTTTTAGGGCTGAAAGTGCCCCTTTCGGCTTATACTTGAGTCATATACCGGGTGGTCAGCGGGGGAGGTGGAGTGCAGCTGTCCTATATACTCACCC
>VIAB01017604.1:0-13023 GCA_009801035.1 Oophaga pumilio | reverse complement strand
AAAACATTTTAGTTTGTGATTGGTTTCTCTTCCTCCAATATTTAGATCATATTTAGCAGACCACTACCATGTTACTTATTTAGAAGCGACATCCACGCGAAACGCACGTCGGGCAGGATTCCTTACTCAATGGGTAATAATTAACCTTACACTTTCTCTAATATAATTTATATGTACAGTGCACACCAGAAAATACATAAGTTACTCTGCAGTAGATTGTGTATAACAGCATGTTGTTCTAGACTGTTTACATCATTACATGCCATGTTTGGGTATAGAGTACCATATCAAAACAACTAGATATTGTTATCAACTATTCTGTTCTGTGTTTTGGATCAGACTCATTAAAGTCAGTAGGTGCAGAAAATAACATGCTATGTAGGTATAAGCAGGTTGTGGGATGCAGTGACAGACAGGAGGCAGAGCAAGGGTTAACATATTTAACAGTTTAATCAACAGGGTATTAAACTCCGTGCAGGGAAATAAATGGTTAAAGGGTAGTTAATAGAAACAACAAGTGCAAAATAATAGCAGTCCAGTTATCAAACTTATCGTGTCCTTTATGTTCCTCCACCGCAGATGATCCCGCAGGGATTGTAGCACCGACAACGGCCGGAACGATGTCCACAAAAGGGGGGCCTTTAAACAATGATCCGTTTTCTGGCAGCAGTGGTCAGTCTCGGTACCTTCCGCTGAGCCCCTAGTCCATGGACTTGTGTGGCCAAAGCAAACCAGGCCACAGCACTCTCGGAGTTAAACGTGGGCTAGCGTACAGCAAATGGCAGGGAAGGCCGCAAATGAGTGTCCGGTACTCGACCTTCTCTCCTCCGCACGTGTGCAGTACTCAGTCTCTGGGGGTGCATGGCACCTCCCTCTCTTACAGTCCCGCTGGTGTCAATGGGAGCTGAAAAACACAGCCTGTCGCAGCGCCAGTGCTCAGGAGATGGTGCACGCTGCTCATCCTACTGCGCACTGCTTGTTCGCGCCAAACTCCCCACTACTTTTCGCTCTTTTGCTTTTATCACGCTCCTCCTACCTGGGTCACGAGGTTGGTCCGGTCCCTCATTCCATCCTCCAGGCAGCCTCAACAGTTCTGGACCCGGATCAGCACAGGTAGCAGCAGCCTGGTCTTCCCCCTTACACTCCCTTCCCCTTTAGTTCGCCATTCCATAGGCGAGAGTTTTTGCAGTAGATGTTGACACTCCTCCATCTCTTGAATGATCCATTGCCAAATAAATTGGTCTTGTTCATAACGATTGGGAGATATTCCAGCGGTTCATTCTGTGTGGTGCAAGTCAGGTTGAGTGGTGGAGTCAGGTTGGGCGGTCGAGGACGGACGACGCGTCCGAGTTCAATGTAGCAGCCTTCTCGAGAGTTTCAGGTTCTCACTTCTTCTGGGTTGGTGGGTTGAAGACCGTCCAGGTCACAGGATGAGGCAGAAGGTTCTTCTTCATCACAACCGAAGGCCACAGGAGTGGGCATTTCGGGAACACTTGGTGCTCCATCTTCTTTTTTGGGATCTCCTGACAGGCAAGGACGTAGCATGCTTTGGTGGACTACTCAGGTAGGGGATCCTTCTTTCCCTTCAGTCTGAACTTCATAGAAGGGACTATCAGATCTAATTCAGTGTTTCACCTGATACAGAGTTTTTTCCCGTCGATGCTCTAACTTGCCTCAAGGTCGTTTGTCTCGGACCAACACTCGGTCTTCAGCCTTTAGAGCTGTCCCTCACAGTGGCGTTGTCTCATGGTTCTCAAGTTCCCGAAACTTGGTCTGTACCAGTTGATGTAGAGTCTGCAAACGATGTTGATGTTCAAAGACCCAGGTGGATACCCCCGTCCGTGGGTAGTCCTCCTCTGGGCCCAACTCCATCTTGGTAATTTCTCGTCCTTTTCGGCTTAACAGTAGGTTGTATGGCGTGTATCCGGTTGTCTGTGCACACGGTTATTGTACACCCAGAACAACTCAACAACATACTCAGGCCAACGGACTTTCCTGTCTTCTTCTAACGTTCTCAACATCTGAATCAGTGTCCGGTTGAAATGCTCACAGGCTCCATCCCCTGCGGATTATAGGCCGTCGTCCTGAACTTTTCAATTTGATACAGGCAGTAGAGCTCCTATATCACTCGACATTGAATGTAAGCGCCTGGATCGGAATTAATTATTTTCGGACAACCATACACTCGGAAAAAATCGCAACAGATGGCCTGCACAGCTGATTCGTCCGTCTGACCCAGGGTCGGAGTCACCACAGCAAACTTTGTGAAGTGGCTGGTCATCACAAGGCAATGTTTGTATCCGAGATGAGCGGGACCCATGGTCAATTAATCGATCATTAACAGCTCCAGAGGTGCAGAGGTCACAATGGTCTGCGTAAGGGTTCTCTGTTCGGGAGGTTTAGCTAATTCACAACTTCGACATTGTCGACAGGCCTCTTCCACTGCAGTCTTCAAAGGGGGTGAAAAACTAGCTTCTGCAACCACTGAAATGTCTTCTCCGGACCAAAGTGAGCAGCTCTGGCATGAGCTTCCATGGCCACCTCACTGATCAACTTTTCTGGAAGTACCACTTGCCAGGTGACTCACAACTCCCGTACAAACTGAACTTTCCAATACAGCAAGCCGTCTTCCAATTGGAGCCTCTCCAACTGCTGCAGAATCTGCAGCATTCCTGAGGACAAGGCGTCTCCCTCACTATGACTGGGGAGTCGTTATAAGGCCACCCACTGTCTCAACTGAGCGAGTTCTCTATCTTCCTGTTGAAGCTGCACCCAGTCATTGTCATGTGTGCATCGCCACGAAGATCGTCGCGGTTGCACATTCTGACTTCTCACAGCTGAGTTGCTGTTTCTTTGTGTTTGGCAGTTAGGGAGTTAATTCTGTCTGTGCTCAGTTCTGGGACTGGGTGCAGTTTCTCCCGGCTGCAATTAATTATTTGTTGATTGGTTTCCTTTAAATCTCTGGTTGTCTGCTTTGGGAGTTGCCAGTGAAATTCTTCATGCAGACCACAGATAGGATTGTATCTGTATAGACTTAAGTTAAGAGCTCCTTAGTTGTTTTAAGCTCAACTTGCTTAGAGTTTAATATCCCAGATCATTTATGTTCCTCCTGTTTTTGAGTGTGTATGCAAGTCTGTGTTTTCTCCAGTCTGTCTTATATGTCTAATCTGTGTATTTAGCAGAGATCAGCCCATATCCCTTTGGTGGTAATCAGGATCCTTCTTAGGACTGATTACAGGGTTCAGGGACTGATAGGAGACAGGGTTAGGCTGGAGACTTGGACCTCTGAACCATTATCAGTACCTCCAAGGTGAGGGATTAGTTAGGACCCCAGTTTAGGGTCAGGTTAGACCCCGGTCCTCCTCTTTCCTGTGACAGCGTATCAAGTCCTCAAGATTAACCCTGAGTTCAACGGATATCGTGTCAGGTAAATCTATTCTATATTTACATGCTGATGTTGCTAATCTATATGTTGTATAGAGTGTTGTTCTTTTAAGAATAGTTTACTGACATCGTACACATATCATAAGACAGCGTGACAGTCATCTCGAGGTCGTCCCAACAGGTGTTTTCTCGTCACCTCTTTGACTTGTCTCTGCATCGCCGCCAACATCCTGGCGAGGTTCCTGAACCCTGGGATTTCTTCTGCTTCCAACTCTTCATCTCAGTCACGTCCAGGACACTCTTGGGTCACTCTAGATAGAGCATCGGCATGTGTATTCTCAGCTCCTTTTCGATACGCGATCTTATATCGGTATTTCGCCATACGGGACACCCATCTTTGCTCCAAGGCTACCAGTTACGCATTTTCTAGGTGGGCCAGAGGATTGTTGTCAGTGTGCACCAAAATTTCATCCTGACAAGTGCTCAGCGAACTTCTCGGTCATCATCGCGCACACTAATGCCAATAATTCCAACTTGAAAGAACTATAGTTATCCGGGTTTTGTTCTGAGTCGTGGAGACCCGGCTTGCATAGGCAATCACTCGCTCCTTTCTGTCCTGAATCTGTGACAATACAGCTCCTAGTCCCTTGAAACAGAAGTCATACAATGATGATACCAAATAGTGGTGAGAAATAAATCACCTCCAATAAATTGGCCCTGATGCCAATATAGGACAAAAACTCCCAAAAATGTATTACACAAACAAGAAAGAAAGGAGTATATACCGCATCTCAAAAATTATATCAATCTTTATTATAACATTACAAAATGCCAACAATGACGGCCCAAAGAAACATAGAGGTGTGACGAGGATAAGCTGTCAGTAAGAGAGACAGCAACAGACTCATAAATAGCCAGGGTTTATCTTATAATCATAGAGCCATTTATACTAATGTAAAAAGAAATCAGCCAAACAGATTTCTATATGTAACATAATGGCCATATTTAAAGTGCATAGTGCATATCACAAATATTGCTTACCCATATCGATTGGCTGAGTCTGTGCGTCTCCCAAAAACAGACCCCCTGACGCGCGTTTTGCGGCAGTGCTTTCTCAAAAGAGTCCTCTTTTGAGAAAGCACTGCCGCGAAACGCGCGTCAGGGGGTCTGTTTTTGGGAGACGCACAGACTCAGCCAATCGATATGGGTAAGCAATATTTGTGATATGCACTATGCACTTTAAATATGGCCATTATGTTACATATAGAAATCTGTTTGGCTGATTTCTTTTTACATTAGTATAAATGGCTATTTATGAGTCTGTTGCTGTCTCTCTTACTGACAGCTTATCCTTGTCACACCTCTATGTTTCTTTGGGCCGTTATTGTTGGCATTTTGTAATGTTATAATAAAGATTGATATACTTTTTGAGATGCGGTATATACTCCTTTCTTTCTTGTTTGTGTAGCTCCTAGTCCCTGTAGACTTCTATCAGTGTGAAGGATGAAAGGTTGAGAGAAGTCTGCATAGGCCAGTATGTGTGCTTCAGTCAGTGCCATCTTCAGGGCTCAAAAGGATTCTTCCTGGCTATCCCCCCACTGAATGGTCCGATTCTTTGCACCAGACAGCACTCCTGTCAATATTTCCAGCAGTGGATTAACAATACAAGAGAAGTTTTTTTTACGAACAGCCGATAGTACCTCGTAAACCCCAGAAAGGCCCGCACGTCATTCACCGTCTTTGGAGTGAGCCAGTTCTGTACTGTCGCTATCTTCTTACTGTGAAGGGTTAAACTAAGATCAGAACCATTTTGTGCTTGTAATTCTATTTTTGTCGTTTATGAGATAAATTCTGTTACTAGGCTATAGCTCATGACTGTTATAAAGCCAAATTGTTTTTCTGTATTTTAACTAGAGTAAAGGTCATGGACTATAATAAAACCAGACTGTTCCAGTTTGAACAAGATATGAGACCTTGAGGTGTAATCTGAAGAATGAAAATACTATTGTGTTCCTCTCTATGCTACGCAGATACGGACATATATGTAGTTTCCGATTTCCTTGTATTTTCATAGGTTAAGTGTTGTAGGTGTGGTTTTATACTATTGGTTGAAGTACAAACTTGCTAAATACTATAAAAGATGATGATGTAATATATGGGGTAGGAATCTGCTTTGATTCTCCCAGACAGAAACACGTCTCCGTCTGGTCATTTTCTGTTGCTAGCAACGTTCTGTGGATCAATTTGGAAATCACTTGGTCAACCATGAAGGGTCACTTAGATCCTCCCTCGAAATTACGTGCAGGTCTCACTCCCTCAGCGGATACAACATGTCCTAGGTATTCAATTTGCTTGCGGAAAAGGTGGCATTTTTGAGGTTTCACTTTCAGGCCGTGCTTCTGCAGCCGGCACAACACCTGCTCCAGCCCTCGGAGATGCTCCTCAAAAGTAGCTGCATACACGATTATGTCATCCAGATAAATGAGGGTAGCTTCAAAGTTCAGGTCTCCTAGGCATCTCACCATCAGTCGCTGAAAGGTTCCGGGCGCGTTGGTAAGACAGAAGGGCATCCAGTTGAATTCGAACAATCCCATAGGCAGTATGAATGCTGTCATTGGCTGGTCTTGCTAAGCCATGGGCACTTGCCAATATCCACTGGCCAGATCTAATAACAAGAAGTACTTGGCTTGTCCCAGGGCAGACAACGACTCCTCAATTCTCGGTAGAGGATAAGAGTCCCGCACTGTACAAGCATTTAGTCGCCAGTAGTCCACACAAAAACACAGGGTTCCATCCTTTTTCCGAACTAACGATGGGGACCGCCCACGGGCTCTGGCTCTCTCGTATGACTCCACTCTGCAGCATGTGCGCCAACATTTATTTCACTTCCTGGTACATTTGTGGTGGGATCTGCTGATAGCACTCCTGGATCGGTGCAGCACTCCCTTTGGGAATCTCATGAGTTATAGCTGTGGTGCACCCGAAATTATCATGATGGGCAAAGACATCCTGGAAACACTCCAGCATAGCTTCCACCTGTTGCACTTGTTGTGATGAGAGTCCCGTCAGTTCAGCCAGCATCTCCTCCAGGATCCGGCGCCCTTCTTTCATGTCACTGGATGGACGCTCTGAGGGCACAGTGATGGCTACAGTCCAGAGATCTCCTTGTTTCACTACTAACTGAACGGCCTCTGGTTGCATCAGTTCTTCCGGCATACCCAGTACTTGTGCCACTTCATTCTTTGGCGAGAGCGTGAGATCGCCCTCCCCTAGGTTGACACACCGCACCTCTACGTTACTGTCGTGAACGGTGGCTAATGTTCGGGCAACGAGGAGCCCTGAAGGTAGATGATCCATTAGGGCTGGCTCTATCTGGACTTCCACTCCTTCTAGTGGTGTACAGGCTCGCATGGGCAGCGTGAGCACAGTCTGACCAGGCAGTAAAACGAGTTTGGCAGCGGACGGAACAACCATCTTCCTCAGGACATTTGCTCCACTCGATGTTTCTTGATCCTGGGCTACCCATATCAGTTGTTGGAACACCTTTCTGTGGAGGGGTGTGGGGGCTCCATCGATTGAGAAAAGCATCTGGTGACTCACTGACCAGGATGGTCCCGAGTTCCTTCAGCACATTCATCCCTAAAGTCACTGTGGTGCCATTGCCAGGGTCTCCAGCAGTCAACACTACTCCTTTCCAGCCAACATCTTTGCTGCACACGATAATTTGCATCCAGACCACCACTGCGACCGGGATGGGCAATTGATTGGCCGCTGTCAACTTGATCACTGGGCCCATTCAGGCCGAATCGCCTTAGAAAAATGACGTCTGAAATAAGTTTCTGGCATGGTGGTCACTTGGGTACCGGTATCAACTAGGCAGCGGATGGCCCAACCATCCATTTCAGCCAATACGAGGGGATTAAGAGAAATCAAACTTGTGGGACTACCTTCTCTCCTTATTGACTGCTGAAGATCCGGGCGGCGGCCCCCAGCCACGGAGCCTACTAGTCTAACGGCCGACGGATAAGTGGCCCCCCTATCTTGCGCATCCTTGGGCATAATGTCCAGTGTCCACGTACTTATAGCAAATCGGATATCTCTGTGTTCGGGACTGTCCCATGTCCCGACAGGGCTCGGGGTTAGTTCTGCCACCGGAAGAGTTCAGAACCTCCAAAGGGGGTTTTCTTAAGTCGGACCACTCTTCTGGCATGTTTTGGATTTCTCTATCCCAACCTGGTTCAGCTGGGGCAGGATGGATACCTCACTGTTTCGGACCTTCTCCGTCGAGGCTGCTATCCCCTACTCTTGCTCGCGTGCATGCTTCCGCCCCGATTTCTACAAAAGACATGCGCGGATTGACCCACAAGCGCTCCCGCAGGGCCTGTTTAAGCAGCACATCCCTGAGGCCTGCCACTAGTTGGTCTCTCAGAATTACATCGGGAGGCCCCACACCCACATCATCCCGCTTAGAGACGTGGATCTCCTGCAGCGCATTCATATATTGGGTCACAGACTCCTCCTCCCTTTAGACGCGGCTAAACAAGCGCATCCATAATTCACCGACATCCTTGGTTCCCCATGCATCTCCTTAGCCATGGAAGCTAAAAGGGAATGGAGGGATGCGAACCCCACGCGTATCGTCACAAGACTGTGTGCCTTCCTCAGGGAAAAGTGGTCAGCCTGGCCACTTCCTTTCAGCTTCCATAGCTCCTTCAATGCCGCTTTCATCTCTCTAGCATTGGGCTAAATCACTGGGCTGCTTCCTCTTCCATACTACATGAATTGGTTTGATCTTTTATATATATCAGACTCATTGATTTTGTAGTGGCACAGCCTTCTTTCTCTCTCTGGCTCATAATGATTGTGCTCATAAATAAGATGCTTTGATTACGCATGTGCAGTTCTATTTATTTGCATTTTTTTGATTGTTGGTATTAGAACACATTGTTCATGCTATAATCAGTGTGCCCTTTTTCTCCTTTTTTTTTTTCTTCTTTCTTTGGAGCCTTGTGTAGTCAAGTGTACTAGCTGTCAGGGGTTTGGTGTGGGTTAGTTATTGCCACATCATGGGCATAACTAGATGTCTTTTCATCCATTGTTTTTACATTTTTTTTTCAGCTTTGACGTGTTTTTTTGCATGTGTTGTCATTGTTCAATAAAATTAAAAACTTTTTGCCTTTTATGAATTGTGGGTGTTACCAAGGTTCTATGCATGCATCTTTGCTCTTTTGTTTCCTTCCATATTCATTATTAGCATGCTTTTGGAGAACCCCTAGTTATAATACTTTGCAGCGGTGCCCTCCTACTCTTCTATATACAGCCAAAGCAATCCAGGCCACAGCACACTTGGAATTAAACGTGGGCTGTCATACAGCAAATGACTGGGAAGTCCGCAAATGAGTGTCCGGTACTCTGCCTTCTCTCCTCCGCACATGTGCAGTACTCACAGTCTCTGGGTGCACAGCACCTCTCTCTCTTACGGTCCCGCTGGTGGGAACAGGAGCCGACAAACAGCCTGGTGCATTGCCGGTGCTCAGGAGACGGAGCACGCTGCTCACCCTGCTGTGCACTGCTTGTTCGCGCTAAACTCCCCACTACTGCACGCGCTTTCGCTTTTATCACGCCCCTCCTACCTGAGTCACGAGGTTGTTCCGGTCCCTCATTCCTTCCCCAGGCAACATGGAAGACAGTTCCGGACCTGGCTCAGCTCAGGTACCCGCAGCCAGGTCTTCCTCCTTACACTGGCATCATTTGTTTGGCATCCATTTTTAGCAGATCCATTACAACTAACCATTTAAGTACCCAGTAGTAGTAATGAAACTCGGCACTCAAAAGAATACGTTGCAAAACAAGGTTAATTTATTTACAGTCTGTGGATTAACAGCTACTGGATAACGTTTCAATCTGCATGGACCTTCATCAGATAAATGCTGTGTTGTTGAAGTGGCAGATGAGTAGTCAATACTCATAGGGAATGGCACTTTAAATAGACTGAAGGTAGTAAGAGGTATATTTGCACTGGGGTATGGTGGCTGAACGACCCAGTCATTTTAAGTTTTGCACTTTCCATTTTTACATCTCTTGTTTAGCAGGATGATTAGTACCTTTGAATGGCATCATTCATTTTGCCATATAATGTACTGAAAACGGGGAAAAAAAATCCAAGTGTGAAATGGGAAAAAATATAATTACTTCATTTTTTTTTTGTTTTTTTAAATTTTGTTTTTAGAATACCCATTTTGCAGTGAAACTAACCTGGAAATATGATTCTCGAGGTCAGTACTATTATGACAATACCAAATTTGTTCGTGCATCATTTTCTAAGACCTGTAGCTTTTTAATTTTTCTGTCTTTGGAGCTGTTCGAAGGCTTGTTTTTTGTGTCCTTAAGCTGATGTTTTCATTGATAACATTTTGGAGCACATATGACATTATAATTGTTTTTTGTATTGTGTTTTTGGGCAAGTGCAACAACCCAAAAATATACTGTAGATTTTTCTTTCTTTTGGCATTAAGCCTATGATTTATGTAATTTTATATTTGTATAGAGTGGACTTTTTCAGACTCGACAATACCATAAAATAACACCAGCAATATAAATAAATATAAATTACTTTATTTTTTATTACATTAATTTTTTTTTTATGATCCTTTATGATTACTTTATTTCTTAGTCTCCCTAGGGGACTTGAATCTGCGATTGTAAGCTTGCTTTTATAATATACTGTACTACCACAGTAAAGCAGTATATAGTGAAATTGCAGTTCTCCCATGAAGCTCAATCTGTTCCCTGTTATGGGGCCTTCAACATGCTATTGCCTGTCATGGTAACCCATCAAATCCCAGCTATGGCATCATTTAAATGTCACTCTTGATTATTTAAATGGTTAAACTGCAGCGATTGGCGCAAGCTCCAGTGGGTGAAATTACAGGCAGATTACGGCTGTGTAACATATCTGGTGTCTGCAATGGTTAATCAGTTCAATTGATCTCCTGGAGCTCTCCATCATGAATTGTCTCAGCTGTTCGGAGTTGGCCTTGGGAATTGCCAGTGAGAGATCTTCTTCCTGGTTTGGTGGTGAAGGAGAAGTTCAGTATTTGGAGTTGGTGGTTGGATTGTTTTTCTGGAGATTACTGTTTGGATTTGGTTTGAGTGTTTATCCTTATCTTCTCACATTTTGTTTCCCCTTCCTTGTTTACCCTTTTGTTGTTTTGTGAGTGTATTTGTATGATTGTAGTTTTCTTTTGTCCCTATCTGTTTACCTCTATTTGTCTTATTTAAAAAAAAATAACTTTATCAACTTTTAACCTTAGTACAGTATTTAATAATGGAGGGGTCTGAGAGACACTTTTTCATTACTATCACTGAGGTTTGGTCTCAGACGGTTTTTTTCTTTCTTTACCCTAGCCTAGGCCAAAACTAACCTTCCCTCTCAGTATAACTCATGTACACAATCCATAATGTGTACTGGAAGAGCCAGGTTACTGTCAGGATCAGACCATCTAATTCAATGGGCTGCCTGTAAGAAGGCCATAGGCTGGTATTTTTAGGAAGGGAAGTGGGCAATATCCATGGACCTTTTCATCCTTATGATATGCAAATTCTTCTGACAGTAACCTGGCTTTTCTCAGTATTTCAGGTTTATTGGGTACAGACAAAAGAGTGAAGAGTTTTAGGGTAAGCCTTGGGGTGACAAAAACAGGGTTTGTTAACTTTAAGCTCCAGTGATAGTAATGGAAAGATTTCTGTCCTCCCATTACTAAATGCTGTAAAAGAACTAAAAATATTGTGCTTTTAAAAAAATCCAGCTATCATTCCTCTTTGACCATTTTATTGAAGAAATTAATCTCACACTGGTAAGACATAGTCCACTGAATCCTATATAGTCCAAATAGGGAAACCTGCAAAAAAACAGAAACAATTGAAAACTATGACAGTAACAAGAATGAAAAAAACTTTTAATGTTATAGTACTTCCAAAAGTTTTGGCTGAATCCAACTTTTTTCAGGACTATTAATGCCAACACAACCTTAGTAATACCAAAGTGACTTCAACATATACGACAATGGGTAAATGGATGCAAGCCGCTCTTTACTGCTGTCAAACACTATCAATAAAGTTATATCCGTTGTGGTGTAGTGACTAATGTGGCACCTAGGGGGCGCTGTATAAGTTGCTCAAATTATGCATGGAGGCATGAGGTAGATGGGAAACCAGTCCCTGGTATGGTGCTAGATGGAAAGTATGTGTCTCAGAGCTATTCTGTGCTGTAGGTCAGTAATGTTGTTCTGGAACTTGTAGTCCCATAAGAGTTCTGATTATTGTTAAGGGTGAACCTACAGGGTTAGCTTGTGAGCTGGGTGGGACATGCTAATCACACATACACCGCCCACTGGTGGTGGGAGAATGAATGTTACATACTGGTGATTGTATGTGTTGTGAAGGACCTGTGATGAGGTCATGAACAGGTGACCAGACCATGAGCTTCATGCCTTAGCTGGGGGAGTGGCTACAGGTATGAAAGACAGTGTTTGGCACATGGTGAGGAGATTAAGTTGGAGACTGAGAAGTCTCTGGAAGTCTGGCTGAGACAGTGGAGAGTGTGTCCTGCATAGGGCTGCCTGGAAGGTTCCTGGAAGGTCTGTCAGTGTTGGAAGATCCTGGGGTTGCATCGGATTCCTGGAAGCACGTGGTGAGACTTGGAGCTTGGTAGCCGGGGTGTTGGACGGGGGTCCTGAATAGCACCCGGACAGGACACATGGGTGTGCGGAGCCTGTGACGGTCCCACACTGAGAACCACGCGGTTCTGTTGAGGAGCTTGGCTGGAGTTAGCCTGGAAGTGTGACTTTCTGTTACAATGTGTCAGTGAGCACCGGAAGCGAGTTCCAGACCACCCGGGAAGGCACCTGGCGGTCCCTGCTGGCCTGCAGCCGCTTTGTGAAGCCCGTCCCATGCAAGGGTGCGTCTGGGAACAGTGATATTGAAAGCTGGAATGCATTTATGTTTTGTGATGTTTTGTTACCTGGTGTTAAAGAGACAGTAAAACATTAATTTTTGGACTTAAAGCCTGTGTGTTGCCTCATAACTGCGGTCCGGCCCTTGCCTACCAGAGCGGATCCCTACACCGTGTTTTATAGCTTTGTGAGCTGTTATGTTCTCTCATTATCCAGATTCACCACGAAACGGTTGCTGCATTCCCTGCTTTAGCTTTTATACATGCCTTGATTGTTACTCATGATTGGCAAAGCTATACTATGTGATGTAATAGCTGAAAGTGGGGAAGCCCACCTTTCTGTGCCTGAGGTCATGTTAGCCTTCTGTGGCTGGTACAATCACTGGTGACCGACGTTTTAAAAGATTTGCACAAAACGAATTGCAAATTGTTCACACTCTTCAAGTTCTGTGAAATCGTTAAAATTTGATACAAATCGCTCATCTCCACTCACCTGACATGTAGAGATGAGCGACCTTGCCTCCGGGAAGGTCGAGTCGGGTTTCGGACCACCCGACTTTATCAAAAGTCTAGTCGAACGAAATCGGCCAACTATCGGCAAAAGTCGGAGTTCTGACCGAAACCCGACCGGACCCCAATGCGAGTCAATGGGGAATAAAAGTCGGCAGTGATTGGAGGACAGTAAA
>VIAB01017602.1:0-16286 GCA_009801035.1 Oophaga pumilio | reverse complement strand
CGCTGGTCTCTCCAACCCTGACGCGGTGTCCGCCGCTTGTCAGTCCACCATTTATACCTGATGTCTGCCTGGACATCAAAATACAGAGATACAGTGTAAACAGGAGTCACAGACGTCTTCTACCTTGCCAATAGTTGGGATTCACATTCCCCATCTCGTTCCATGGGAGAAATGTGAACAATTGTGTTAGATTGGTTGTTAGTGGTGCAGCGTTCATACAGACCACCCAGCAAAAGTCCATATTTGTGGTCTGTGGGCACCAAGGTCTTTTACAACCACATGTACTCAGCGGAATTTAGTTTCTGATGCAAATAGTGTGTGCAAGGAGACAGGGCAGCAGAAAGCAGCATGTGAATTGCTAGCAAGCATTTTTTGGTAATGAGCCCATAGCTCAACCTCATAAGGTGAGCAACATTATTGTAGTTCCAAGTCTGATTTTTGGCTTGAGGTCCCACACGGGGAAAACGGTCCTTTTTTTATCTTTCACACAGCAGTATCAGCATCCTGAAGATTCCTGGTAAAGGTGAGACAAACCTGGCTATGGGCCCTGAGAAAAATACTATGGCAACACTGGAAGAAAAGCCACAGAGCAGTTAGCCGTGGAAGTGGCCACACTGAGAAAGTGTCAGTGTTGGATTTCCCCTTGGGAGAGGACAGGCCCTTCGGGAAAAAAAGTCTAGATCTAAATCACCAAGAAAGGGTCTCTAGATACATCGGCATGTGTCCTGTCATGCCCATATAAATTTATGTGGATCCTTTTGAAGCTTTTCTTGAAAGAGGCTCACAAGTTACAACCATCCAAGCCTCCTCCTGCAGCTTTCATAGATTTGGATCAATTTTATTGCCAAAACTCTGCAGGATGTTGCCCTGTATGATAACTGGGATCCTACAATCAAGAACGGCCAAGCAGAACAACCACAACAGGGTATAACTTTTGTTGACAACCAAGGTGACGGATGTCTCCCTGTTGTGCTGCCGATGAATGTTTTGCAAAACTGTCTGTAAGATATCCTGGGTATCCAGAAGCAATAGTCGATTATTGCCCCATACAAACAGAGAAATTATTCAGGGGACCATCTGCCTACTGTATAGGCACCAGAGGTTTGCTAGCCCCATCTGGGCCTCTTGGCAGGGTCCGTGTGGATAGTAGGTGTCTCTTTTTTATTCCACCAGGTACTGAGACTGATCACATGTAAAGCCTGAGTGGGACCAGGAGGTGAACCTAATGAAGTTCTGGTGGAACCTGTTCTGCTGATTGGGAAAGTCTGAATCGTACTGAACAGGGTCTAGCTATGGTGATGTGAGAGAGAGACCCTATCTGTCTACTCAACCCCAGTAGCCAGGAAGTGGAGCTGATAACGTACTGCACTGTTGAAAGTGTCCTTCCAAAATGTCCTGCGTCAAGAGGTACTAAACTTTTAACAAGTTACACAGTCAGGAGTTAGTCCTGTGAAAACCCCTGAGAATCAATGGAGGGTAGAGATCAATCTTGTAGATCAGAACACTCCGTTTTAGTCAAGAGGAGTTCTGAAGGTCACGAAGGAACACCAGAAGGTCTCGATGAGAATTCTATGGACTTCAGGAAGAAGGAGATCATCCAGCACATCACCCCTACTAATTCACATCCACCTATCCAGCAGAGATAATGCACCATCTTTCCATCCACGTAGCAGCCCATGAAATTGGTAAGAACCTGTAGCCCAAGAAGACATGAAGAAAATGACCTTCACAACACCAATGAGATTCTTTCAATTTATGCCATCTGTCTGTTTGGGTCGCACAATGTTTACCCCGACTATTCCTTTTGTAGCATTCACAGATAATAATCATTTGTCTCACTCACACCTGAATACATCCCATTTGGGAGCCCTAAAGCAGAAGTATTGTAGGCATAACGAATGGCAAATTATCAGTTCACTAGTTCACCATTAATTACAGAACAAAAAGTCTAACATCAATTCTGATCAATACAAGTCCTAACTGCCTTCTTGTATAGTCTGAAAGTGATGAATGGGAAAGCGGAGAAGAGATACTAAGCATTTACCCAACCAATAAGACCATAAAAATGACGGGCTCCAATGGATCCACATCCAGAAAGAGAATGGAGTATTGAATACACTAAGAACCTCCAAAGCACAAGAACCAAACCTCTCAGAGACAGAATATCAAGCTGGTAAGACTCTGGAGACAAAGGAAGTGCCTGTTCCTTCATTGATACCTGCTGGATTAAAGGAGCATTACTCCAACATTGAGGAACAGAAGTTAATTCCTAGACAAGATTCCAAACTTGTCTTAGAGCCTCATCATGACCTATATGGATATTTTGGCTGCAACAATAAAAAGGCCAACATCCAACAAGAGATTCTATTAGATTGGTAAACAGGCGATAGAGAAAAATGTTGTGAATGTACCACTTGCATGTTGAGATGTTGAGAAAGTTACAACCAGAAGGCTCCTTTGTACCCCATGGTCATCCAGAAGCAGCCGGAGATGATCGAATTAGATCATGTAAAACAGCGTCATAGCCAGAGTGCAGTCTCCTATGCCCTAACTATCATTGACCGGTGTCATTTTTAAGTGTTCCTATATTTTTTTAAGATACTAGAAGGCTTCAAACTTTAGCAGCAATTTTTTTCACATTTTCCAGGAAATTTTCAAAAACTATTTATTAAAGGACCAATTCACCTTTGATGTGGATTTGAGAGACCTATATCTTAGAAGAACGGCATAAAATCACCCAGTTAAAACTACTCACCTCAAAGTATTAAAAACAGCTTTGAAAAAGTTGGTTAACCCATGAGGTGCTTCATGAGAATTAATACAAAGTGGACAATAAATTTAAATATTTAATTTTTTTGCATATATATTTTTTTTTTTTGCAGAAATTTATTAATCCATGTTTGTCAGTAACACAGCAGGTACTAAAAGAGTGACGCCGCTCAACATGTATTATCTACGATTCTGCAGTTTTCAGAAATATACAATATGTGGCCATAATGTGTTATTTGACTCAAATCCAGGCCTCGAAGGACAAAGTAGGAAGGAGCACATTATGTATTTTTGCTTTCTATTTAATTAACAGGACAAAAAACACCCCACAATGTATATTGTAATTTATCCTAGAATATTTACAGCGGCATGTAAAAGTTTAGGCACCCCTGGTTAAAATTACTATTATTGTGAACAGTTAGGCTATGTTCACACATTATGTTTTTTTCAGCATCTGTTTTTATACATTTTTTTATGCAAATTTTCACCTGTGTTTTACAGTACCAGCAAAGTCTGTGAGATTTCAGAAATCTCATGCACACAGCTTGTTTTTTTGCTCCCAGTATTTTGTGCAAAACTTTGGCTTTTGCAAAATGCAGCATGTTACTTCTTTCATTTTTTTCAGCGTTTTTCACCCATTGAAAGGCAAGAGTGGTGCAAAAAATGCTGAAAAATCACTGCAAAAATGCGCGTATCAGGTTGTGCTGCGTTTTTGGTGCCAAATCCTGATGAAGTAGAATCAGATTTTTTTTATGCACTAAACTTATGACAGATTTACTTTGCATTTTAGGTAAAAATATATATACCATATATACTCGAGTATAAGCTGATCCAGGTATAAGCCGAGGCACCTAATTTTATCACAAAAAAACTGGGAAACTTATTGACTCAAGTATAAGCCAGGTATGCATTGTCCCCTCATCCCTATCCTAGTATGCATGACTCCTCATGACTATCCTTGTATGCATGGATCCTCTTCCCCATCCTGGTCTGTATGACCCTCATCCCCATCCTTGTATGCATGGTTCCTCATCCCCATCCTGGTCTGCATGACTCCTCATCCCCATCCTGGTCTGCATGACTCCTCATCACCATCCTTCTATGCATGGTTCCTCATCCCTATCCTAGTATGCATGACTCCTCATGACTATCCTTGTATGCATGGATCCTCATCCCCATCCTGGTCTGTATGACTCCTCATGCCCATCCTTGTATGCATGATTCCTCATCCCCATCCTGGTCTACATGACTCCTCATCCCCATCCTGGTCTGCATGACTCCTCATCCCCATCATTGTATGCATGGTTCCTCATCCCCATCCTGGTCTGCATGGTTCCTCATCCCTATCCTTGTATGATTTGCCCCTGTCCCCATCCTGGTATGAATGGCTCCCATCAAAAACCATTAAAAAAAATTAAACCATCCCACTTACCTTCCTGCGCTCCCTCGCAGCATCTGCGTCTTGTTCCGGTGCCAGCAGCTGATTTATGCTTGTAAGCAGCACATGGCAGGGGCATCATGTGCTGCTTACAAGCAGAGCACAGCTGCCGGAATATTCACTGCTCTCCACGCCGGGACTATGTGCGTGGAGGGCAGTGAGTATTCATTGATAAATGCACTAGCGTGCACAGTGTCAGCCGCAACCGCCGAGAGGTCACGTGTGCCCGCTACTTAAGAGAAATGAATATTCACTTCTCTCCACTCCTGTGGGAGTGGAGAGAAGTATATATTCATCTGTCTTAAGTAGCGGGCACATGTGACAGCCCGGCAGCTGCAGGAAGCTGGCGGCTGCGACTACTGTGCCCGCTATTACAGAGAAATGAATATTCACTGTCAGTGCAGTGACTATTCATTTCTCTTTATCAGCAGGCACAGTCTTTAGCACCAATAGTCAGCTCCTGCCTTCTGTGATCCACTGCTCCACCGCTGCCGCTCCTCCTCCATCTTCTGGACCCTCACTCGAATATAAGCCAAGGGGGGCATTTTCAGCACATACAAATGTACTGAAAAACTCAGCTTATACTCGAGTATATATGGCATTATCATTTTTTATATTTTAAAAATTACAAAAATGAAAATGGACAAATGCAAGGGCACCCTTGGAGATTTGTGTGCTCAGATAACATTGACCAAGGTTTCAGACCCTAATTAGCCTTTTAGGGTTATGTCTTGTTCACCATCATCGTTAGGAAAGGCCAGGTGATGCAAATTTCCCAGCTTTATAAAAACCCAGCCTCCCTTAACCCTGTGCCAAAAAACAGCAGCCGTGGGTTCATCTAAGCAGCTGCCTAGCACTCTGAAAACTAAAATGGTGAAGGTCCAGAAAGCAGGAGAGAATATAGCAAAGCATTTCCAAGTTGCCCTTTCCTCAGCTCGAAACGTAATTAAGAAATGGCAGCTACCAGGAACAGTGGAGGTCAAGATAAGGTCTGGAAGACCAAGCAAAATTTCACTTCAAAAGACCTTCAGAAAGATTTAGCAGACTCTGGAGTTGTGGTACATTGTTCTACTGTTCAGAGACACCTGCACAAATATGACCTTCATGGAAGAGGCATCAGAAGATAACTTCTTCTGCGTCCTCACTATAAAATTCAGCATCAAACGTATGCAAAGAACCATCTAAACAAGCCTGATGCATTTTGGAAACAAATTCTGTGGACCGATGAGGATAAAATAGAACTCAATGATCAAAGGTGTCTGGAGAAAAAAGGGCACTGAGTTTCAGGAAAAGAACATCTGCCAACCATTAAGCATGGGGGTGGATCAATCATACTTTGGAGTTCTGTTGCAGCTAATGACACGGGGAACATCTCACAGTTAGAGGGAAGAATGGATTCAATACAATTTCAACAAATTCTTGATGCAAACATAACATCATCTATAAAAAAGCTGGAGTTGAAAAGAGGATGAGGATGTCTTCTACAAATGGATAATGGTCCTAAACACATCAAAAGCTACAATAGACGACCTCAAAAGGCGCAAGCTGAAGGTTTTACAATGGCCCTCAGATTGAAAATCTGCGGCGAGACCTCAAAATAGCAGAGGATGTAAGACGACCCAAGAATCTCACAGAACTGGCAGAATTTTCTAAGGAAGAATGGATGAAAATCCCTCAAATAAGAATTGAAAGACTATTGTCTGGCTACAAAAAGCAATTACAAGCTATGAAACTTTCAAAAGGGGGTGCTACAAGGTACTAACCATGCAGGGTGCCCAAACTTTTGCATTGGCCCATTTTCCTTTTAGTAAGTTTTAAAATGTAAAAAAGTAATTTTGTGGCGTTTTGACGTGCCCGCCGAACGCAAGAAAATGCAACATGTTGCGTTTGGCAGGCTAGTCAAAACGCCGCACGCGGACACATCCGCATACAACTCATGTCCCTGAGTACCCAATGTTAAAGATAGGTACGCAGAAAGCATGCAGAAGTAGGCGGAGCTTTAAGAAAGAAGTCTGCAGCACCACGCTGCGGACTCAAACGCTAATGTGAAACCAGCCGTAGAGAGCATTTCATCTTCAACTTGCTTAACTGTTCACAATAACAGTAATTTTGACCCGGGGTTCCCAAACTTTTACATGCCACTGTATTTAGAATATATGGCCATTAGCTGAAGTTTGGGCCAGCAGCGTAGCTACAAGGGGAGGGCAGAGGGCGGTTACCTTGGACCTTACGCTTTGAAAGGCCCACGCGGAGCTACTGCTACCCTTAACAGTGTGAGCATGCACAGCAAGCTGATATAGTTAAGCTGTGCGGTGGAGACACGATCTCCCTGCACTACTGCTCTTCTTTCTGTAGACCACTGGTCGCTTCATGACTGCGGTCTACAGAACGGCAGGGACAGAAGCATCGGGGCATTCACAGGACGTCAACGTCCCATTGTATTGGCTTTGATGTCAATTGTGTGTGTCGGCACTCTGCAGGATTAGTCATCAGGATCCTGGAATAGGTGAGTATATGATGTTTTTTATTTTAAATAAAACTTGTTGAGGGTTTTATATCACTGTGGGGGTATCATAATGTTTGGAAGCCCCTCATACATAGTGGATACCACTGTGGGGGCCCCTCATACAGTGTGGGATACAGTGGGGCCCATCATACTATGTATAGAGGAGCTGTAGGACCATCATACTGTTTATAGGGGAGCTGTAGGCTCATCATACTGTATATAGGGTAGCTGTATGTCCATCATACTATGTATAGGGGAATTGTAGGACCATCATACTAAGTATAGAGGGGCTGTAGGCCCATCATATTATGCATAGGGGAGCTGTAGGACCATCATACTATGTATAGAGGAGCTATAGACCCATCATACTATGTATAGGGGAGCTGTAGGACCATCATACTATGTATAGGGAAGCTATAGGACCATCATACTATGTATAGGGGAGCTGTAGGACCATCATACTATGTATAGAGGAGCTATAGACCCATCAAACTATGTAAAGGGGAGCTGTAGGACCATCATACTATGTATAGGTGAGCTGCAGACCCATGATACTATGTATAGGGAAGCAGTAGGACCATCATACTATGCATAGGGGAGCTGTAGATCCATCCTACTGTGTATAAGGGAGTTGTGGGACCATCACACTATGAATAGAGGAGCTTTAGGCCTATCATACTGTATATAGGGTAGCTGTAGGTCCATCACACGGTGTATAGGGGAGCTGTGGGATCATACTGTGTATAGGGGAGTTGTGGGCCCATCATACTGTATATAGAGGAGCTTTGGGCCCATCACACTATGTATAGGGGAGCTGTAGGACCATCAAATTATGTATAGGGGAGCTGCAGACCCATGATACTATGTATAGGGAAGCTGTAGGACCATCATGCTATGTATGGGGGAGCTGCAGACCCATCATACTATGTATAGGGGAGCTGCAGACCCATCATACTATGTATAGGGGAGCTGTAGATCCATCATACTGTGTATAAGGGAGTTGTGGGCCCATCACACTATGTATAGAGGAGCTTTAGGCCCATCATACTGTTTATAGGGTAGATGTAGGTCCATCATACTGTGTATAGGGAAGTTGTGGGCCCATCATACTATGTATATAGGAGCTATAGACCCATCATACTATGATTAGGGAAGCTATAGGTCCATCATACTGTGTATAAGGGAGTTGTGGGCCCATCATACTGTGTATAGAGGAGCTGTAGGTCCACCATACTATTTATAGGGGAGTTGTAGGCACATCATACTGTGTATAGGGTAACTGTAGATCCATCTTACTATGTATTGGGGAGCTATGGGCCCATCACACTGTATATACAGTTGCGCTCAAAAGTTTACATATCACGGCAGAATTTTTGCTTTCATGGCATTTTTCAGAGAATATGAATGATAACACCAAAATTTTTTCTCCACTCATGGTTAGTGGTTGGGTGAAGCCATTTATTGTCAAACTTCTGTGTTTTCTCTTTCTAAATCATAATGACAACCCAAAACATCCAAATGACCCTGATTTTTTTTTACCAATTATCGAGCACCAGAAAAGAAAGAACATTCAATTAAAAAAGTGATAATAATATTTAAGAAACCCATGAATTCTGGGCATCGCCATATGGTGATATAAACAGCGAAATAACATAAATAATATGTACTGAGCAGAGCCATGTATCCACCAACTCACATTAATGAGAAATCTTATTTTGTGATGATATTTAACTATTTCTAGACCAGCACACATGAAATATGCTCATCCAAACACATGCTGGGAGGATGAACACAAAAACGCACACTTCACATGTGGTGACCATATTTAAGAAAGCTTTGGAGTGACGTTTTTCAACAAAGATCAATTATTTCTGGATCTAAGTAAAAAAAAAAAATCCAACTTTTGTGAAACTTATCCATTTGTATAGTGTTGTATGTATAGGAGTCCAGTGAGCGGTCCTATTCTGTGATTCCCTGCATGACTGCATGTAGAGCTGTCAGTCACTAGGAGCACCGCCCACTGGACTCCTATCAGTCACTAGTAGCACCGCTCACTGGACTCCTATACATACAAACACCAGGGATTGCAATGAATAAAATACAAGTTATATGGAATCTTCTCCAACAAACCTACGCATCATTCTGCTCAGCTTCTCCTCTCTAGACCATACTGACAGATCGGACGCCTTGTGTGATGTGACCAGATCTCTTCGAGATTAGCGCTCTGTATATATAATAACATAAGGTAGTCAGGGGCGTAATGATCGCGGTCACAGGGTACGACCATGACCAGGTCTGTAAGGGAGGAGGCCCACGAGCTGTATGAACCACTGAGGATGCACATTCAGGTGAAGTGTATTGCAGTGGAGGGACCTAACGTCACAATACAAGCAACTGGCAGATAACATCGGCATGCCAGTGACATCATGTACTGCCCATGACTGGCAAGCTGAAGTTACCTGCAGGCTACAGAAGAGGACGCCGCACGTTGTGGGAGTGAAGGAAGGCAAGAAGAATCATGATTTGTTTAATGTGTTGGAAAACAGCTGCAGAACAGACATTATACCTGTCACGACTCAGTTTTCGGGTGAACCGGGACCAGGGGCTCCTTCCCTGTCCCTACTACTAGGGGGCGCCCTAGCTCGCCCTATTCCCTGGGATACTTCTGAAGGTGAAGATGCCGGGGCCACCAACCTTACCTTATCTCCTGAATCAGTCCTCTGTCTGTTCCCTTCCCCCACCCAAGGAAGACTGGCACTACTGTGCACCGCAGTACACCAACCGGCCGAACAAGGCAACACAAACAAGGGTTAACAGAAGATACCAATCATACAAATATTCACTCACATATAACAGAGGAATGTACCAGAGTGTGGAGGAAGGGGAAAAACCAAAGTAAGAGAAGGGAAGGGAATTATCACACTTACAAACTCACGCAACAGTCACAAGGAACTCCTCCAAACTGCTTGTCATATAACGACCAAAACACCTCTCCTCCAAGCCATGAAGCATAAGCTAGCTCTGACAATGTGTGTCAGTCAGGACCCAGATTATACACAGTAGGGGATAGGAGTGGCTAACTAAGCTCAGCTGAGAGCCCAGACTCCCTGAGCTCCCAACAAGAATATAACACCATTTAAAAAGTAGGTAAAACGCTTCAGCACAGGAGTAGGAGCAATCAGACACTGCGTTATTCTGGCTCCTCTTTGTTGCGGTAACCCCGTGACAACACCACTAAGGGGCCCAGGATGGTGCCCATTATACAAGAATGGGGCCCAGGATAGGGGATAGTATACCAGGATGGTGGAATTATTATAGGATGGCGAACATTATACCAGATAGGGCCCCAGGATGGTAGACATTATTACAGGAGGGGGGCAGAATGGGGGACATTATTACAGGAGGGATTCAGGATGGGGGACATTATATAAGGAAGGGGCCAGGATTGGAGACATTATTACAGGATGGAGTTCAGGACGGAGGAAATTATTACTGAAAGGGGCACAGGATGGGGTACATTATTATTGGAAGGGACACAGGATGGGGTACATTATACCAGAACGGGTTCTAGGATGAGAGACATGATTACAGGAAGCTGTCAGCATTTGGACACTGTTACAGAAAGAGGCCCGGATGGGAGACATTATTACAGGAAGGTGCCAGGATTGGGACACTATTACAGAAAGGGGCCAGGATGGGAGACATTATTACTGGAAGGTGCCAGGATTGGGACACTATTACAGAAAGGGGCCCGGATGGGAGACATTATTACTGGAAGGCACACAGGAAGGGGTACATTATACCAGAACGGGAAGGTGTCAGGATTGGGACACTATTACAAAAAGGGGCCAGGATGGGAGACATTATTACAGAAAGGTGCCAGGGAGGGGGCACTATTAGTTTATTTTTGCAGCGGGGCCCTTGAGACTCTAGTTACGCCACTGGTAATAGGAATTGGTCTGTCCTATGAGCAGAGTGATATTCAATGTTATTACTGGAGGAACAATCAGAATAGGCTAACAGAAAAAAATCTACTAAAACTGTACTTTTATTTCTAAATAGATAAAATTCAAAGATACTCCACAAAAAGACGACAAAAATTAGTGCAAACATTAATAATTTTGTTTAGTGATATATATTTGTTTGATGTCCTTCAGCAGTGTGAAATGGGCACTCTGCATAGTACCGGATAGATACCCTGCAGATCCCTTGTGTGATCCGCTGCCTGATCGCAAGGATTTGTACCCCAGTATCAAAGCTCTTAAGTGATGCGTCAGCTCAATGAGGTCTGACCCTATGTCCATCCCGATGCTTGTGTGGTCAATCTAATGCCACATACTGTCCATAAATCAAACATTGACCCCAAAGAAAAAGTAACTTTTCAGGGGATTTATTCCTGTCTCTATATGGGTCCTTCTATTCATCTCAGAAGTGCTGTAATTGTCCGACCAAAATATTTAAAAAGTAATCGTTGTTTTAATTTTCATTTCATAAATCAATAGTACACATGAAAATAAGCATAAGCATGTGATACGCCTAAACAGAGAAATTCACTTATTTCTCCTTCTGGACTGATCTTTCATTCGGGGTAAAATCAGTAAAATTTGTATTTAGTGAAAACAGATTTTTCCATTACTGAGATAGAAGATGGCGGTTGGTGTTTGTAGAATTCTATGTAGATAGAAGTGGGAGGAGCAACACTGTCATCTCCTATCTCAGTAATGGGAAAATCTGTCTTCACTGAAAACAGATCTTTCCTGGAAACTGAGAATTTTGAGAGTCAACGATCAGTTCAGAAGGCAGAAAAAGTGGATTTCTCTAATAAGATACATAAGATACATTCTAAAGTTTCTTATTTGCACCTGTACTATTGATTTATGGAGGGAATATCAATATTAAAACAGCAGTTACTCTTTAACAGGGCAGAGATCACAACTAAGGAGCTGCAATTCATCCCTCACCGTGAATATTTGTCCTGAGGTGACACATGTAAATGTCTTATTAGCTAATAATAACGGACAAGTTACGTAATCTTTGGAGATGAAGCAATTTATCATCTTCCTCATGAACCAGGTCCCCATGAGTTGGGGAGGGGAAAAATGGCTATGAAAAAGTCTACACAGGCTTGTGCCCCTTCAGAATTTAATTTCTGGTCTCTCAGACGGGATCTTTTCTAGATACTCAATCATTCAGAGCAGATTAAGTATTTAGAAATTATATTCCTGGCTCCCAACATTAATATTTCTTAGAACCCACTTGTTCTGGTTCTAGTTATTGTATCAAAAATCAACAAGGAGGAGTGATCAACACAGAGGATGCCATGGAACGAAACTCTGAAAACTATTGCTTTTATGTAAATTATTTTTTGGAAAAGCATTTTTTATAGGGTTTGTCCACCTTTGAGGGACATTTGAAGAATGAGTTGATTCAGAATATATCAGTGAATTCATTCTGATGGTCCATTGGGAGAGTGCAAAACTTTTTCTTATCTTTTTTAGCTTATCTAAGGTGACTTTTGACTATAGATCACATCAAAGTTGAATGTGTAGGGGGAAAAAGAGCATGTAAGAGCAAAATGGTACAAAATCTTTAATAAAAATTACATTGAAAAAATAATTTTTAACCCTAAATACTTGCATTCAAGTAAAACGAAATGTCCCCAGTAATGGATAACACCCTTCTCCATACTGTCTAGTAACAGAAATCACAACTTTTATGCTCATGGTTCTTCTTACCTTACTTCGAATTTGTCCTGATGTGGACACCTTACGGATGAGTTTGTGGGATATACCCTCCTGTTCTCCTTCACTGTCAGAAGATTCCTCTCCGGTGGTCTCAGTTGTGGGTATCTTGTCTGAGTCAAGGGATGAGACTGAGTCTCTCGTCGGTCTTTGAAACAAATCATCTGGAGTTAGCTTCTGAGCCATGACTTGAGAACTTGAATTCTACCTACGAAAATTAATAGCCACAATTAACTTAAAAAGTAAAGATAAACTATGGTGAGTAATTACCGAAAGCAAAAATGCTGTAAAAATAAAAGTCATCGATAAAATCAAGCCTGTGTACCGTTAGGAGCAGTCAAAAGCGTGTGCTTGCCTATTTTCACGTCTCCTATAGATTTGAATTGAGCAGTATTAGACATGCTCGGCCACCACTGTATAAACTACTCTGGGTCACTAGACAGCTGGTTAAAGGGAATGTATCATCAGAAATTGACCTATTGCTTAACTCAAGTTTTTGAGTCTGTAAAAGCTGAATTTTTTTTTTAGTACACATTGGAACATGACAAATTAAAAAAAATACATTCAACATAAAAAATTATTTAAATTATAGGTCATTTTTTGAAGGCACAATCAACGTTGCAATATACAATATCAGAGAAATTTGGTTCTTTCTCCTCCTGCACTGATCTTTCACTTTCAATTCATATGTAACATCTGTCTTTAGCAAACAAAAAATTTCCCACATCTACAATAAAAGATGGCATTGGTGCTTTTAAAAATCTAAGAAGAGGGAGGAGTGAGAGGCAGAAACAAACATTCTGCAGCAAGTTCTCCTGAAGTAGGAGGAGCTAAAGGCAGACACAGACATTCTGTAGCAAGATCTCCTGAAGTAGGAGGAGCTAAAGGCAGACACAAACATTCTGCAGCAAGTTCTCCTGAAGTAGGAGGAGCGAAAGGCAGACACAAACATTCTGCAGTAAGCACTCCTGAAGTAGGAGGAGCTAGAGGCAGACACAAACATTCTGCAGCAAGTTCTCCTGAAGCGGGCAGAGCGAAAGGCAGACACAAACATTCTGCAGCAAGTTCTCCTGAGGTGGGAGGAGCTAGAGGCAGACACAAACATTCTGCAGCAAGTCCTCCTGAGGTGGGAGGAGCTAGAGGCAGACACAAACATTCCGCAGCAAGTACTCCTGAAGTAGGAGGAGCTAAAGGCAGACACAGACATTCTGCAGCAAGTTCTCCTGAAGCGGGCAGAGCGAAAGGCAGACACAAACATTCTGCAGCAAGTTCTCCTGAAGTAGGAGGAGCTAAAGGCAGACACAGACATTCTGTAGCAAGTTCTCCTGAAGTAGGAGGAGCTAGAGGCAGACACAGATATTCTGTAGCAAGTTCTCCTGAGGTGGGAGAAGTTAGAGGCAGACACAAACCTTCTGCAGCAAGTTCTCCTAAGGTGGGAGGAGCTAGAAGCAGACACAGATATTCTGTAGCAAGTTCTCCAGAGATGGGAGACGCTAGAGGCCGGCAGACATTCTTCATCAAGTTCTCCTAAAGTGGGAGGAGCTAGAGGCAGACACTGACATTCTGTAGCAAGTTCTCCTGAGGTGGGAGGAGCTAGAGATAGACTCAGACATTCTACAGCAAGTTCTCCTGAGGTGGGAGGAGCTATAGGCAGACACAGACATTCTGCAGCAAGTTCTCCTGAGGTGGGAGGAGCTAGAGGCAGACATAGACATTCTGCAGCAAGTTCTCTTGAGGTGGGAGGAGCTAGAGGCGGACATTGACATCGTGCTGCAAGCTCTCGTGAGGTGGGAGGAGCTAGAGGCAGACACAGACATTCTGCAGCAAGTTCTCCTGAGGTGGGAGGAGCTAGAGGCAGACATAGACATTCTGCAGCAAGTTCTCTTGAGGTGGGAGGAGCTAGAGGCGGACATTGACATCGTGCTGCAAGCTCTCGTGAGGTGGGAGGAGCTAGAGGCAGACAGACATTCTGCAGCAAGTTATTCTGAAATCACAGTTACACTTTGTTTCTTTTTAATGAGATAAGGTGTTAAAGGGTTTGACTCATCTTTCTTTAAAAGCAAACTGCTCCCCAGCATCTTCCTGCTGGCCAGGAGCTGGACATAGATCTCCTTGAGAATCTGCCTCTAGAGCTTACTGTAAATGAAAGCGGGTGTTACCAGTGTGAGACATGTAGATCAGAAGAGCGGACCGTGAGTCATTACCTGTCTGGTACACGTCATTAAACTGGTAACACCCACTTTCATTTATATTAATCTCTTGAGGTAGATTCTAAGAGAGATCTATGCCCGGCCCATAGATCTTAACAGCTCATTTACATATTAAGAAAAATGTGCATTTCTCTGGAATAAGACATCGGATCACCGATATCAATGTATCATTTTATCCAACTCTTTATGACCTGCATGTCATATAGACTGACAAATATCCTTTAAAGTACTGGTCTAAAAGGGGTTGTCCAGTTTTTCATAAAATTACCCAAATGTGTGAACAGCAGCCAATCACTGGGCTCAGCAGTAATCAGCGAGCCTAGGTAATTTCTGCAGCAGTCACGTACTGTAGGCTGGACAATATTGCAGCAGCAATGTCAGGGACAGGCAGCAATAAGGATGATTTTGTTATTTTCAAGCAGATGAAATTTAATGCAAACCTGGAAAATTAATTTCATTATTTGTAAAATATTCCTAGCTACATGAAACTGCGCAAACTCTTTATTACCATATATAAAACATAAAAAAACAATCGAAGGTCTAATAATTTCAATGAAAGGAGAAGACAAAGAATATATTATGCAATGCAAGAACATCTGAGCATTCTGTCGAATTTATTCGTCTGACGTCCAGACAGGAATTATACCACAATCACCTTATCACAAGCATAATGCGCTATAAAAGGATTGTAAACCCCTTATCTGTAGGAAAAGCATTATACATAATATTGCAAGGAATCCTAAAAGCCTTCTCCATCCAGGCAGATTACAGACAGTGTTTGTCCTTCTGCTCGGCGTTATACAGCAATGTCACCCAGAGCGAAAAAAGTTCCCGGGCTACAGTGCGAGCGGCAGAGCTGTCAGCTTTGACCCACATTTGTGAGTATAGTCATGAAAACAAAGGCCGCCGTTATGCAACTAGGGACGAGGGTAAGAAGCGCACTGCTTGTGCAAAGAGGGACCGTCGTTATTTTAATTTCATAAATCAATTGTACACATGAGAATAAGAAATGAATTTTATCGCCGAAATCGGCTTTCTCCGTCTCGACTGATCTTTCATTTCTCAGGTAAAATCTGTATTCAGTGAAGACAGATTGTTACATTACTGAGATCGGAGATGACAGTTGGTGCTGATGAGATTCTATGAAGAGGGAAGAGGTGAAGAGGAGGGAGAAGCTGAGGAAGAACTCAACCCATCTACTTAGGATCTTATCAGTAGTAGCCGCCATCTTCTATCTCACTCATTTTACAATTTGTCTTCACTGAATACAGATTTTTGAGAATTAATGATCTTTCCAGGAGGAGAAAGAAGAGGATTTCGCTGATAAAATATATTGCAAAGTGTCTTATTTTCAATTATATTATTAATTTATTTTGACTGTCAGGGGGACACACTGGGGGCATTATTTCATTCTAGGGGGCAAAATGTGGACACAGTTTTCTAGGGCATTTGGACACAGATTTAATATTTTCTAGGAGTCAATGTTCACATGGCACAACGAAGGCATTATTACTATGTAGGTGGCACATTATATGAGGAGCGCTGATTTTGTGACGCTCAGTAGGTGTAGTAATAGGAACACATATGGCAGCACCGGCTCAGTATTGGGGTATCAGGTGCAG
>VIAB01017601.1:46184-56890 GCA_009801035.1 Oophaga pumilio | reverse complement strand
CATTGTATGGGGGCGTACAGTGCACATGTATCCATTGTACGGGGGCGCACGGTGCACGTATCCGTTGTACGGGGGTGTACGTATCCGCTGTACGGGGGCGCACGTATCCGCTGTACGTGGGCGCACGTATCCCTTGTCCGGGGCGCACGTATCCGTTGTCCGGGGCGCACGGCGTTCGTATCCGTTGTCCGGGTCGCACGACGTACGTATCCGTTGTCCGGGCGCACTGCGTACGTATCCGTTTTCTGGGGCGCACTGCGTATGTATGACTGTGACACACTGAATTTGGAATCAGTCTCTCCACATGACAAAAACTCTAGCGACACCCTCTGGATGTAGCAGTCCTAAAAGTTAAGATTTCCCCTTTAAAGCGGGGGTGGGAAGGCAGCAGTCCACGGGCCAATTGATGCCCATTTCTGCATTCTTCTGGGTAGATTTCCGGGCTCTGCGGTGCTCGAGCCGATGGCTGCGGTCACTTTACTGCTGTATACATTAAGAGCATGCGCACGCAGCATTCACTACAGAACGGTGAGTGCGTGTGCAATGAAGGTCTTTGTGAGTGTCTGCATGCTCTGTGCTTCAATTACAACAGCAGCTGTAGCCTCTCCTGTGATGTATATATTTACAAAAGTGAGTACACCCTTTACATTTTCATAAATATTTGATATCTTTTCATGGGACAACACTGAAGATCTGACACTTTGGTACAGTAGTTGGTGTACGGCTTGTATAGCAGTGTAAATTTTGTGTGCCATCTAAATAACTCAACACAGCCTTTAATGTATAAACTGCTGGCAACAAAAGTGAGTACACCCCTAAGTGAAGATGGCCCAATTTTTGCCCAAAGTGTCAATATTTTGTGTGGCCACCATTATTTTCAAGCATGACCTTCACTCTCCTGGCCATGGAGTTCACTAGAGCTTCACAGGTAGCCACTAGAATCCTCAACCACTCCATGATGACATCACAGTGATGAGCGAGCGTTCTGGGATAAGGTGTTATCCCAGCACGCTCATGTACTAATAGATTATTTTCGGCGTGCTCTAATACTTTGTTCGAGCCGCCGCACTTGCATGTCTCGTGGCTGTTTGACAGCCAAAACACATGCAGGGATTGCCTAAAAGTCTCCCTCCTGGGACCATAGCCATGTAGACCAATCTGATGCATGTGCAGCATATGGTCTGAGCACTGATAGGCTGACCCCCCAACCTCTTTAACCTCTGCAGTCTATTTTGAAAAGACAATCTCTGGATATGACGCTGAGCACGTGCACCCAACTTCTCTGGTTGACCGTGTTTGGCCTGTTCTGAGTGGAACCTGTCTTGCTAACCGTTGTATGGTCTTGGCTACCGTGCTGCATCTCAGTGTCAGGGTGTCGGCAATCTTCTTATATCCTCGGCCATCTTCATGTAGAGTAACAATTCTTTTTGTCAGATCCTCAGAGAGGATCCATACATGATACATGAGGTGCCATGTTGAACTTCCAGTAACTAGTATAAAAGAGTGTGAGAGTCAGAACACCACCAAATTTTACACACATGACACCAGGGAGGGAAATTGGCTGATTTGGTCATTTTCACTTAGGGGTGTACTCACCTTTGTTGCCAGCAGTTTAGACATTAACAGCTGTGTTCAGTTATTTAGATGGCACCAAATCTGCAGTTCTACAAGCTGTACACTGACTACTGTACATTGTATCAAATATTTTGTAATTTCTCTTCGTTTTATTAATTACAAAACGAATAATAGGCTGATGCAAAAGTTTGGGCACCCTGCATGGTTAGTAGCAAAATAATAACAAGGAGAAATAAGAGTCATCGGTGAAAAAATATCATAAAAAGGTAAATATTTATTATATGGAAAATATACACGTAGCACAAAAAATCGTATAAAAGGACAATAGAAACACACATATAGGACAAGTGCATGTACAGGGAAAATGCGCTCCTGATAATATAAAAGAGATCACTTGTGGTAGTGGTGGGAGAACAAGATATAGCCCAGAATAGTCATGTCAAAAAAATCCCCCAAAATAGGGGAGAAGTAAGGTGCTATAACCACACTCACATAAGCCACAGAACGCAGAGCATGCTTCATAAGACGAAAATCACTATTGTATGTGGCCAGCAGAAAACTGGACAGCGCTGCCTAAAGTAGGAAAGAACCATGCTCACCGGTAAGTAAATGGTAAAACAGGAGGGCAGTCACCCCGCTCAGAGATGGGGTGTGTTTCTATTGTCCTTTTATACGATTTTTTGTGCTACGTGTATATTTTCCATATATTAAATATTTACCTTTTTATGATATTTTTTCACCGATGACTCTTATTTCTCCTTGTTATTATTATGCTTTTGTGAGTGGTGATTTTTGGCTTCACACAATCGTGTGTGACCCACATCTCTTGTGTTATACCCATTCAGCTGTTTATGTTAAAAATGTTTAGTAGCAAGTATCACAGCTTGTAAACTCTTTTTGTAGCCAGACAAGAGTCTTTTAATTCTTGTTTGAGGGGTTTTCATCCATTCCTCATGGACAATTCTTCCAGTTCTGTGAGATTCCTGAGTCGTCTTGCATGCACTGCTATTTTCAGGTCTAGCCACAGATTGAGTGATGATCAGATCAGGGGACTGTGAGGGCCTTTGTAAAACCTTCAGCTTGTGTCTTTTGAGGTAGTCTACTGTGGATTTTGACGTGTGTTTAAGATCATTATCCATTTGTAGAAGCCATCCTCTTCTCAAATTCAGCTATTTTTTAGAGATGTTGTTATGTTTGCATCTAGAATTTGGTAAAATTTCATTGAATTCACTCTTCCCTCTACCTGTGAAATTTTCCCCATGCCATTGGCTGCAATACAATCCCAAAGCATGATTGATCCAACCCCATGATTAAAGGAGTTGTCCTGTCAAAACAGATAAGTCTACCGTCACTTTGTGTGATTCAAGACTTATGCATCCCCCCAGCGCATGCACTGTGCACTGTGGGGATTTTCCGGTTTCAGACCCGGGACCGGAGGGTATGTACGAGTTATACGTACCCCCCAGCCATTGGGCGCGGCTTCGCTCTCCATACACTTGTATGGACCGAGGCTGCATCCTTTAGTCAAACACGTCCGCTTCACTAGAAGGGGCACAGCCTCTGCTCAATTGGATGGAGTAAGTCCATGCCCACTGGCTGGGGTATGTATAACTTATACATACCCTCCAGTCCCAGGTCTGAAACCAGTGAATCCTCATAGCGCAGAGTATGTGCGCTGGGAAGATTCATAAGTGTGCAGTCACACAGACTGGCTGCAGACTTATGGGTCTTGACCGGACAACCCCTTTAATGATTGTCGAGATGTTCTTTTTCTGAAATTGTGACCTTTTTTCTCCACACATACCTGATCGTTGTGGCCAAAAATTTCTATTTCTCCTTTGCTTCATTGGGGGACACAGGACCATGGGTGTTATGCTGCTGCCACTAGGAGGACACTAAGCAAATACATAAAAAAAAAAGGTTAACTCCTCCTCCGCAGTATACACCCTCTGTTTGCTCTATCTTGAACCAGTTCTTGCTTAGTGTCTGTAGAAGACACTAGGGTCTGTCATCAGACCCCAATTTTATTAATATTTTTAAAAAAAATTTCTACCCTTTTACCTTTTACATTTTTTCTAATGGAATGGAAGGGCGACGGGGCTTTTCAATGTCCCTATCTCCCGAAATCATCAACAGGCGGGAACGCGGAGTGTACCCCCTCCTGCAACGTAACCGCATGCCCAAACTCTCAAGGGCGACGGATCCCTTTAATGCTTCCGCTCTCCCCACACCTACAACGCACGGGCACATGCGGTGTTGCCCTCTGGTACTCCCTTCTGGAGCCAGGCCTTCAGCCTGACAAGGAGAGCCCTATGGCTCCACTGCCTCCCCCCCGATGGATTACCTCAGGTAACAGGCTTCCACCGGCGTCTGTGCGGCCCCACTGCACCACCTCTGCAGAAAGTGGATGATGCCAGGAGGCGACTGAGCCCTCTTCACCTCCCTATCAAAGGGAAGGTGGATTGAGAATGATCTGCCCAGCCTCTCAGCCTTCTGCACATTCCCGGCTCTGCTACATCTGGCCTCGGAGCAGCGCCACGGCGGGGGGCTCCCCTCAGGATGGTCTGCTGCCCCCAGAAGGGTAGGTGTCTGCTGCGCTCCCGATAGTCTCTGTTGCCACTGTCACCGCGCCGCCGTCACCACTCCGGCGCCGCAAATTTAGCCCCCGGCTCATGGCCACTGTGGGCCCAACTCGGCCCTCCCGGCTGGCTCCGCCCCCTTCCCAACCACTTCTTGCCAGGTCTGCCCAAAGCGGGCTTGTACTCGCTCTGCTTTACACTCTGCATATTCTTCCTGGCCTCCCCTGCCTTTTCTCCGCCCATTCTCTCTGGCGCTTCTCGTTGCTCACGAGAAGTGCCAACTTTCCTCATGATCTTTACATCCTGGCACGAACTAAGCACAGGAAGATCAGGGGGGATGCCACTACCCTCTTCAGTCTTTGGATCCACAGCACAAGCTACGTCTCTGGGGGCACGGACACAGGACCTGGGTTAAGCTAGCGCACACACCGCTGCAGGTGCACACTGCTTAACCCCTCCGCTGTAGACACACAGTTTATCTCTTCCCTGCTGCCTCTCAACAGCCATTTGCAGCTTCCCTCGGACATTTGCAATATGTCTGAATCAAAGGCTAATAAGAAGGCTGAGAAGACGCACAGAGTGGTCTATGCCTCATGTACCACATGCAATGTCTCTCTACCTCGGAAGCACCCTAAACCTCTGTACGGACTGCGAACCTCTGCGGACCACTACCATTGAACACAGCGGTTCCAGTCCCCCTGAGTGGGCCTCTTCCTTGGTGCAGTCCATAGCTTCTCTCTCTAAGGCCCTAGAATCCTTTCGTGATTCCTCCTCAAGCCAGGGCATCTCCTTACCCCCTGTAGAGGGCTCCTCAGCCACGCGAGAGCCTTCCTCAGACAGGGGCTGGACGGTGACATTGGACGCACATTTCTCTAGGAAATGTACCCGTCCTTACGGAACTCTGATGCCTCTCGTTCCCGCTCACCTGGGGTTTGCAGCGATCACAACTCAGAATATGAGTCAGATGTGGCCGTAGACCCGGACTCGCCTGAGTTCCAAGAATCTTTAGATTCTCTCATTGAAGCGGTTAATCAGGCTCTGAGCGTAGATGAAGAACCTGGTACTTATCCGGATCATTCCATATCTTTCAAAAGAACCAAACGTCCTCACAAGGTTTTTGCTTACCACCCGGAGTTTACGGACATTGTTCAGAAGCATAGAAATTGCCCAGATACGCGATTCACAGGCCAAAAGCCCCTAGAAGCACGGTACCCTTCTTGCACCTACTTTAAGGAAAGACTGGACTGAATCCCCTGCAGTGGATCCACCCATATCAAGGCTCGCCTCTAGAACTCTCCTATCCCTAACTGATGGGTCTTCCATCAAAAATCCCACTGATCGTCAGATCGACAACCTTGCTAGGTCAGTCTTCGAGGCCGCCGGATCTACTCTCTTCCCTTCTTTCGCTACCACTTGAGTAGCCAGAGCTATGGTAGCCTGGGCAGATGCCCTAGCAAAAATCAGTCGAACCAATAGCCTTCCTTCCGAGGTGACCAGTCTCGCCTACCAGATCGCCCGGGCTGGGGATTTCGCTGTCCATGCCTCTCTAGATGTGGCTAATTGTGCCGCTCTTGCAGCCGCAAACGCCGTTACCATCAGGAGAGCCCTATGGCTTTGAGAATGGTGGACAGACTCCGTTTCAAAGAAATCCTTGACTTCCCTGCCGTACCAGAGCGGGCGTTTGTTTGGAGAAAAACCCAATCAAATTATCTCGGACGCCACTGGTGGGAAAAGCAAATTTCTCCCTCAGCGTAGACCTAGTCTGCCCTTTCGGAACCAACCCCAGAGCCGCTTTTGGCCTTTCCACAATACCACAAGCTATTCATCCACACTCGCTTCCACTAGCTCAGCTCGCCCCCCACGCGAGGACATAGGTTCGCATCCGTCGTTCAAACCCTCTAATTCCTGGAGAAACAGACCCCCCCCCCCTCCCGGTTCAGACCCAAGGGTACCTCTTCCGGCAATCCCTCTGCTCAATGACTCCTTGTCGTGTCCGGAGGACACAGACAGGGTAGACGCCTGCCTGCTCTTGTTTCACCAGGTCTGACCAATTGTTCACAGATCTCGTCCTCCTATACAAAATTGAATTCACCAAGGCGTTTTTTCCAGTCTCGTCTCCAAAGTCAAAGGCGCTCGTGGCTTCTTTTTATCAGGCCGTACATGCCCTCCGCAACAGCGCAGTCATTGTTCCGGTTCCTCCCTCGGAAAGGTTCAAGGGGCTTTACTCAAATCTATTCGTGGTCCCAAAGAAGGACGGAACCATGCGACCCATCCTAGACCTAAAGTTGTTGAACAAATTCGTCAGAGTGCGCCACTTCAGAATCGAATCTCTCCGTTCCTTCATCGCCTCTCTGGAGAAAGGGGAATACTTTGCATCCATTGACATCAAAAACGCATATCTCCACATTCTAATCTTAGTAGGTCATCAAAGATTTTTACGCTTTGTGGTTGGAGACGAACACTTTCAATTCACCGTGCTGCCCCCAGAGTGTTCACAAAGGTCATGGCAGCCGTCATGTCCATCCTACACTCTCGGGGCGTGGTGATTCTGCCCTACTTGGACAATCTTCTCATCAAGGGTCCTTCCTCGAGGGCCTGCGCAGAGAGTGTCAATGTCACTGTGGACACTCTATCTCGCCTAGGTTGACTACTGAACCTGGACAAATCCTCCCCAGTTCCATCATAGCAAATTCCCTTTTTGGGGATGATCTTGGACACTTTTCGAGGGCTGGTGTCTCTCCCTCCGGAAAAGATTATTTCTGTAACCCGGGGAGCCCAATTGCTATTTCTGGCCCGCTCTCCCTCTCTGCGGTTCGCCATGCAGATCCTGGGGAAAATGGTAGCGTCCATCGAGGCAGTACCGTTTGCCCAATTACACCTCCGTCCCCTGCAACAGGAATTGCTCTCAGCTTGGGACAGAAATCCAGCCTCCTTAGATCGCCAGTTTTGCCTGGCACCCAGGATCAGGCGGTCTCTCAAGTGGTGGACTTCGACGTCATCATTGGATCAGGGAAGGTCTTTTCTTCCGGTGCACTGGTTGGTAGTGACCACCGATTCTCAGGAAGCCAGCCTTCCAATCAATATCCTCGAGATCTGATCAATCAGACTAGCTCTTCTTCAATTCTATCACCTCTTAGCCGATCGCCCCGTCCGGTTACAATCAGACAACTCCACGGCTCAATCGCCAAGGAGGCACACGAAGCAGAAGAGCGATGCTCGAAGTGATACACATTCTGCGATGGGCCGAGACAAACCACTTGCTCATCTCCGCTGTTCATATTCAGGGAGTAGAGAATTGGGTGGCTTATTTTCTCAGCCGCCAGGGCCTAGCCTCGCTGGAGTGATCTCTTCACCCAGAGGTGTTTCATCAAATTTGGCAGCGTTGGGGTACTTCGGATGTGGATCTCATGGCCTACAGGCTAAATGCCAAGGTTCTGGTATTCATGTCCTGGTCCTGCAACCCGTTAGCCATCGGCTTGGATGCTCTGGTGCTCCCTTGGAACCAATTTCGCCTCCCTTACATCTTTGCACCACTTCTGTTAATTCCAAGGGTCATCCGAAAGATCAATGCGGAAGGCATCCCGGTGATTCTCGTCGCTCCAGACTGGCCGCTCAGGGCGTGGTATGTGGAACTATTGCATCTAGTCGCTGGCATTCCCTGGCGGTTACCAAATCGTCCGGATCTTCTCTCTCAGGGACCCATTTGCCACCAGAACTCGAGAATGCTGAATTTAACGACCTTGCCATTGAATCCTGGATCCTAGCCCAGGCCGGTTTCTCGTGACGAGTGGCATCTACCATGATCAACACTAGGAAGCCTGTTTCCATGCGCATTTACCATCGCGTTTGGAAAACGTTTTTCTCCTGGTGTAAGGATAAAGGTCGTTCCCCGTTGGTGTTTTCTACCGCCTCTATTTTGGAGTTTCTTCAAGCAGGATTGGACTCAGGCTTAGCACTGGCCTCCCTCAAAGGCCAAATTTCAGCTCTTTCCGTCCTTTTCCCGCAAAGGATAGCTTCAAAACCGCAGGTTAAGACCTTTTATACAGGGAATGTCGCACCTTGCACCAACCTACAAGATGCCTTTGGAGCCTTGAGACCTTAACTTGGTACTAAGTGCCTTACAAGAGACCCCTTCGAGCCAATACAGGATGCTTCCCTCTCTGTTCTCTCATGGAAAGTTGCCTTTTTTGTGGCAATAACACCCATCAGACGGGTCTTGGAATTGGCGGCTTTGTCTTGCAAACCTCCTTTTCTGATTTTTCCACCAAGACAAGGTGGTGCTAAGGACGTCTCCGTCCTTCTTGCCTAAAGTCGTCTCGGCTTTTCATCTAAACGAGGACATAGTTCTGCCCTTGTTCTGTCCAGCTCTGGTCCACCGTACTGAGAAAGCTCTTCACACTTTGGACTTGGTGAGAGCTCTCAGGAAGTACATTTCCAAAACAGCCTCTTTCTGCTTCCGGAGGGACAAAGAAGAGGCCTTCCTGCTTCTAAGGCCACAATAGCCGGATGGATCCGATCTGCGATCCAATAGGCTTACCGCGTCAAGGGTAAGCCTATCCTGACGGGGATTAAGGCACACTCCACGCAGTCAGTGGGGGCTTCCTGGGCCATTTGGCACAGCAAGTGTGCAAAGCTGCGACTTGGTCCAGTCTTCACACGTTTGTTAAGCACTACAATATTCATTCTCAAGCTTCTTCAGATGCTGCTCTCTGCAGACAGATTTTGCAGTCGGCAGTTTCGCATCTGTAGATCTCATTTAATTGTTTAATATTTAGGCATTTGGTGTGTGAGGTTTCAGCTGTTGTGCTGTCTTCCCACCCAGGGACTGCTTTAGGACGTCCCATTGTCCTGTGTCCCCCAATGAGACGAAGGAGAAACAGGGATTTTTGTGTGTACTCACTGTAAAATCCTTTTCTCCAAGCCATTCATTGGGGGACACAGCACCCACCCTGTTAGCCTGTTGGCTTGTAGTTGTTATTGGTTTTGATATATTGCACTTCTGTTCTTGAGCTCCTACTGCTTTGGCACCGAACTGGTTCAAGATAGAGCTAGCAGAGGGTGTATAATGCGGAGGAGGAGTTAACCTTTTTTATGTATTTGCTTAGTGTCCTCCTAGTGGCAGCAGCATAACACCAATAGTCCTGTGTCCCCCAATGAATGGCTCGGAGAAAAGGATTTTACAGTGAGTACACACAAAAATCCCTGTTTTCCCCCTCTCCCATGACAGCACCACTTGAGAGAGAGGGTATCCGCCCACCAGGACAGGAAACCTACTGAATAAAAAGGCGGTACCTCTCCTCCGCATCAGTTCGGTTTCCTGTACTTGTGGAAGCCTACAAGAAGACGAGCGGTACACTTACCTAGGAGGGTGTCTGGGAGTTGGGATGCCGTCCGTGGGTGAAAAGAGCCGACCGTCGGGTTGGCGCAGCAGGAGACCTTTTTGTAAAATGTCCCCTGTCTGCATGGGTCCTGGGCTGCATGCGCTGTGGTATATCCTGGCAATGTGCGCCAGGACAGGCTCCCGGGGCTGCACATGGTCACACTGGTGGATCTGGGGTTGGAAGCTGAGCGCGCCGGAGAGCGGGCTGCCCGGGACTGCACACGAGTGGGGCGCAGGAGGCTTTCGGCGTGTCCCGCTGACGTAGCGCGCCGGGCACGTCCCTTCTGGGTCTGCGCACACGCGGGACATCGGGGATTTTTGGGGTGTCCTGCTGGCGTCGCGTGCCGGTGAAGTGGAGGCGGCCATCCGGGCTGCGCGTGTGCAGGGCCTGAGATTCCTCTGCGCACAGCGCGCCAGATATATTTAATGAAAAAAAATGGAGACGAAGGGGCAGAGCCACCCGATACTTAAAGAAAGGGCCCCAAAAAGATGGCGGCACTTGTCTGTAAGCTCCATAATGGAACTACAGCAGCAACTTCTGCAACAGCAGCCCCAACAGCCGCCATCACTGCAGGTATCGCAGGAACCCCACACAGCGCTGTCAGCAGCATAGAGGGTGCAATACCAGCCATACAGGCAGCAGGACCAGCCTGATGAGTAAGGCAAGCCACAAATCATCTGCCAAAGAAAGACGTTTTTCAGAACAAGCTCAGCCTCTGTTTCTGGTACTGTAGATTAATCTACAGGTGGTGAGTGATCTACGTTAATGTGCATTATATTAAACCAGGCACCCCCTCTTCTTTTTCTGTGTTACCTTGATAGGGAAGATCCCTGAAGCGCACCTCCAAACAGAATAATAGGGAGTGTGCCCTGTGTAAAGAAGATCTGCCTGGGGGCGTAGCGATGTAGCAGAGCGAGGAGGATGCTCTGTGACAGAGCTCCTCAGATCCTGAACGTATTCTAATGCCCATCCTCTCTTACCGGTAACCACCGGCATCCGACATCCTCCCCCAGCTCCCAGGAGCCATCCGGTGCTCGGGGGTCACACTGGCGCGGTCCCTGTGAGCAGGACGCTAAGGAGGACGCCGGCGGGAACGCAGGGCCTGGGAAAAGCGGCAGCCATCATACCGTGCGGTCCGGCAGGAAGGACGCACGAGTGGAGGATCTCAGAC
>VIAB01017600.1:0-14709 GCA_009801035.1 Oophaga pumilio | reverse complement strand
TAGCACTATATGCTAATTTTTTGAGAAGGACCTGTATAGTAAGATTTATAGTCCAGAATTATAGTCAAGAACATGCACATGTTATGTTAAAGAATTCAGTCTTACTTTACTGTTTGTTAGCTTTCATACCACTAAGCTGGTATATCAGTCTTTAGAAATAACTCATAATATAGAGCTCTGGCAAAAATTAAGAGACCACTGCACAGTTTTATAAAAATCAGCTTCTCTACATGTCTGACAGTCATTCTATTCCAGTGTCAGTTGAATTCCAACCAGAGTACACCTCATAATACTTAATGTGCTTCTTATTAGGTGATCACCTGAATCAAATCTTATTTAATGAAGTAAAGTATAAATAACACTGCTGTGGTGTTCACAATCCTTTTGCAATAGGACAAGCTGGATGGCAAAACAAGTTCTAGTAATATCCCAAAAGTAATAGGAATAAAAAAATAACTTTTAACCATGCCAAAGGAGTTGAAAAGTCTTGAGTGAGGAAAAGAAGGGCTCAATTCTGGCTTTACCAGCAGAGAAATACAGTGAGCAATGATGGCAGTCCATAACAACAAGGTCAAGCAGCTGACATTGGGGACAACAAAGTTACAGACCGGCAGAGGGCGAAAACAACACTTCACTGACCAGGATGACCATCATTTTCTTCGAATGTCCCTCATCAACTGCAGAATGACATCAAATGACCTACAAATGGAATGGCAAATGGCAGCTGGGGTGAAGTGCACGGCAAGAACAGTTAGTAAGAGGCTCCTAGAGGCAGGGCTCAAGTCATGTAAAGCTAGAAAAAAGTCTTTCATCAATGAACAGCAAAGGAGGGCCAGACTGAAGTTTGCCAAAGACCATAAGGATTTGACCATAGAGGACTGGAGTAAGGTAATCTTCTCTGATGAGTCTAATTTTCAGCTTTGCCCAACACCTGGTCGTCTAATGGTTAGACAGAGACCTGGAGAGGAGTACTAGCCACAGTGTCTAGCACCCACTGTGAAATTTGGTGGAGGATCAGTGATCTGGGGATGCTTCAGCAAGGCTGGAATTGGGCAGGATAATCTTTGCAAAGGATGTGTGAATCAAGCCGCATACAAGGTTATCCTGGGAAAACAGTTGATTCCTTCTGCTCAGGCAATGTTCCCCAACTCTGAGGACTGGCTTTTCCAGCAGGACAATGCACCATTCTACACAGCTAGGTCAATCAATGTGTGGATGAAGGACCACCACATCAAATCCCTGTCATGGCCAGCCCAATCTCCAGACCTGAACCCCATTGAAAACCTCTGGAATGTAATCAAGAGGAAGATGGATAGTCACAAGCCATCAGACAAAGAACTGCTTAAATTTTTGTACCAGGAGTTTCATAAGGTCACCCAAAAGCAGTGTGAAAGACTGATGGAAAGCATGCCAAGACGCATGAAAGCTGTGAATAAAAATCATGGTTATTCCACAAAATATTGATTTCTGAACTCTTCCTGAGTTAAAACATTAGTATTATTGTTTCTAAATGATTATGAGCTTGTTTTCTTAGTATTATTTGAGGTCTCCAAGCACTGCATTTTTTCATTATTTTGACCATTTCTCGTTTTCTGAAAATTTATACAAAATTTATTGTTTGGAAATTCAGAGACATGTTGTCAGTAGTTTATAGAATAAAAGAGAAATTTACATTTTACTCAAAAATATACCTATAAAGAGAAAAATTAGACAAACTGAAAATTTTGCAGTGGTCTCTTAATTTTTGCCAGAGATGTACTGTATTTTACATTGCAAACTAGGACAGGGTAATAGATGTAGCAACTATATTTCCAGAAATATTGCATGTAAAGCCTAGACCACCACAGATAATTTACACATCCGTTAGTTCACCAAAGCCACATTTTTTTAATGTTTATTTCACCATGAATTCTAAATAGCCTACCAGAACATATAAGATATTACTCATTCATGTCTGACTCATCTCAAAACTGTTTTGTAACTTCAATTAGTCCCAATATCCCACCTCCAGCATTCTATGTGTCAGTCATAGAGGCCAAAAGTAAAAAAAAAACTTTCTGGATGGGTTCTCACATTTGATATCTATTCATATAATGTATCTGCATGTGCCGCAGCTTTGCTTCTTGGAATTTTTTTTCTCCCAGCATTGTTGAAACTTTGCAGACCCCAAAAGTCAAACTGATGATGAACTGTCAATTATAAAACATGACTACACATGGGGTTTGGTAGAGTTGGTAGAGTTGTTAGATTCGGCTTTAAATGCATATTTTTTTTATTTTAAAATGCATTATAGCATGGTGCAAAAGAGAACACCTTTTATAAGAAGGGTTCAACAAAAGTGGTAGAATTTAGGCACTCTCTATCTCTGCAAAGAGAAATTATTTTATGTCAGATGTAAAGAGAGATACTTGTACTTATGTAATTAGAAAAAAAAAGAAGGTATGGAAAGTGACACCTGATCTCCTAGTCTGTTATGGCACAATGAAATGTAATTATGGTCTAAGTGATTATGGATATTAACTAGGTCTTATTATGCCAACATGGTGTACGTGCTGTGAAAATACCAAAAATATTAATTCTCAGACTACATCTGTACTAAAACCAGCAGTGTATTTACATTTAGCATCTCTTCTGTATTACAAACCACAAGTACAGGGGATCATTTTCTGCATTACTTTAGTATTAAACCGTAAATCAATTCTGCTGTTTTTAAAAGGTTGCATTGTGGTTGCCCTTATGGTCTGGGATGCATTAATAGTTATCATTTTCACATACACAGTTTGTAGTTATTACCAACAATCATATTTATAGTATAGAAAAATGTTTTGATTTTATTTCGGAACCTTCACACTGGGTAGAATAATAGATGTTTTATTCTTTACTACTACGGTTAACTTCAGTTTAATAATTTTAGATATATATTACATTTGTTGTTCTCTAAAAAAGGCTAAGGGTATTGAATACCGAGTCAAGTATAATTATGAAAAATAGCTCCCCATTCTATCAAGAGAAAATTCATTTATCTCTAAAATGATTCACAATCTCTTGGTTTGCTAGATAATAATAAAACAATGAAAATATGTAATGCGTCAAAAAGAAAATATTGCAAACTTACTTAAATAATAATTGTATTCTTCCCTATTATCCTATGGTATGTTTTTGTTATAAAATAGTCAGACAACTTGGACCTTACTCAAGATGTACTATGCATATGCAACCACTAAATCTGATACTGATACATAGTCTATTCATTGGAGTTTTTATTTATTTATTTATTTTTTACTGTTTACTTACCCTTCCCGTAATAATGTTGTGCTTGCAGGAGATCTCACTGATTTTATGGCACTTCTACTGTGACTGTGCTGACATGATAAAGAGCAGGACACTAACAATAGTGGTGTTGAGACAGCATCAAGCTTCCATTCTGTGTAGATGCCAAGAGTACTCTTGAGGGCCGAATATGGAATGATCCATTTTGTCAAGTTATATCTAACTAATATCTAACTAAAAGACGGTGGCATAAGAATCAAATAAGGATCAACATCAAATCAAAGATGCACAATTCAGACAAAATGTCTTAGCTAAAGGTGTCAGCATCTTGTATGGGTGTTTCCAGGTCCCACAACCAGGCTCTGAATAGCAGAAATGGAGATCAAATCTTCAGCTTGTAAATTTTCAAGATATTGATCTTCATTGGCAAGTGTGCAATACAGATACCATTTGGATTAAGTGCTGGACACTGCTATTTCCTATTTTTATTTGATAGAATATTGTAAGTATATAAAAGCTTTGAGGCGCTGTGACTCATTTTCGGCAGTCTTTCACTATTGGAGTCTATTATAGAAAATATTAAGATCCATACCACAGCTCTGGAGAGGGGGCATTCATCCCCTCCTCTCTTACACAGAATGGCAACAGGAGAAAGAATTTACAATCAACAAACCTCTTTTGCTAATAGGACCACAAAGTTTAACATATGGGAAGTGAGGAAAATACATATGGCTGAGAAGTGACAAAACTAATTAAGACTCACTACAGAGTACAGGTAATTAAAAATGAAAAAAAATTTCTGACGTCCAGATAACAAAAGGACATGTGTTTAAGCATAGATGGATAAGTTGTTTTATCCCCAGAAAGCACATCCTAAGTTTTTATTATTATTATTTATTTATATAGCGCCATTAATTCCATGGTGCTGTACATGAGAAGGGGTTACATACAAAGTTATAGATATCGTTTACAGTAAACAAATTTACAATGACAGACTGATAGAGGGGAGAGGACCCTGTCCTTGCGGACTTATATTCTACGGTTGAATGGAAACCTTAAATCTGCAGCCAGTCAGTTCGGTGCCTATAGAAAATTATGAATATTAGAAATTGTAAAGATTCAATATTGTTGGGACATACAGTACATTTTAAATTTCATAACTAATCGGGGAATAATATGCATATATTTTTCATAACTGTGACACATGTCTATCAGCTCAAAATCAATAGTGGCCAGATAGCCAACAACAGCTATGCAATACTCCCTATTCGTGATGAGTGAGCATACTCGGTAATGCTTGGTTCTCGCCCAAGAATCGCTGTACTCGCGGTGCTCAGCAAGCGCCCAGCATTTACAGGATTGTTGGACCGGAGTTCTGGTCCACGTCTTGCACGTTTGGCACTCTTTGGAGCGCCAATCAACATACAGGGATTATGTGCCACGCACTGTAATGCCACAGCCATGTTGGTTGTGGCATTACAGTGATTGGCTGGCCGCACAGCGTCACCAGGTCTATATCAGACCTGGCGCCGCCATGCTCATCACATTCAGCTCCGGAATCAGTTAGTGTAGGAAGAGTTGCTGCCGAGATAGGGTCAGATTTGGGGGTTTCAAAGATAGTGTGGGTATACCATAATTGAATAGAGAAATCTAGCTAAATCAACAGTCCATCTAATGACTAATTACGGGGTGTATGGATTGCAGTGATAGGTAGGCAGGGAGTGTTTGTGGCTATATCAGTGCAAGGCACGCAGGCACTGTATGTGGCTATATAGATTTCACTGCAAGTCAGGCAGGTATTGCATGTGGCCTACCTCATTGCATACATCAAGAGGGTCCATTCCATTACTGTCTGCTGCTGCCTCTTACACATATTGACCGTATATACATAGGCCCAGGTATCAGTGGCCAGGACTAATTTTTGGTGCATCTTAATCCTGATTATTTAATTCAAAAGAAATCCAGAGCACATGTTTTTTTTTCCATTTGCTTGTTGGAACTACAGAATACAGCCAGATCCTTTTCATAGTACAGCGTGAAAATCCAGCTATTTTAAACGAGTTTGCTCGTCCCAGCCATCACATCTGAGTGTGTAGAAAATTCTGCCATTTTTGTGGTACTGTAAAAAATTTTTGGAGTGTCTTATACAGTTTCTTGACACCATTTTTCTGCCAAAAAAAATTTAGCTGCCAAAAAATATTTAGCTACAGGGCACATATTTTACAGTGGGTTTTGTCAGCCAGACAGATCTCATTTCATTACGCTCAAAGTTGTGACATTTCAGGCCTCCATAGTATTGTTTTTGTTGTGTCTTAGCCTACTTATTGACAAAATTTTAAAGGCCAAAAAAAAATACAGGCCAGATATTTGAAAGAGTGGAATCTCCGTCACATGCTTCATCTATTTGTGTGCTACAAATTGTGGCATTTCAGGCCTCCATTCAACTGATTTTGCTGTGTGTTTCCCTAGTTCTTGACAGTATTTTGCTGTAAAAAAATAAAAATACAGGCGACATATTTTACAATGTGGTATCTCCGTCACACGCCTCATCTCTCTGTAAGATAAAAATTGTGGCATTTCAGGCCTCCATTCAACTGATTTTGCTGTGTGTTACCCTAGTTCTTGACAGTATTTTGCTGTAAAAAAAAAATACAAACCACATAATTTAAACTGTAGTATCTCTATTACATGCCTCATCTATCTGTGGGCTAAAAATTGTGGTGTTTCATGCCTCCATTCAACCATTTTTGCTGTGTATTACCCTAGCTCTTGACAGTATTTTGATTTAAAAAAAATAAAAACTCAGGCCACATATTTTAGATTGTGGTATCTCTGTCACATGCCTCATCTATCTGTGGGCTAAAAATTGTGGCATTCCAGGCTTCCATTCAACTGTTTTTTCTGTGTGTTAACCTAGTTCTTGACAGTATTTTGCTGTAAAAAAAACAAAAATACAGGCCATATATTTTGCAGTGTGGTATCTCCATCACATGCCTCATCTATCTGTGGGCTCAAAAAATTGTAGCATTCCAGGCATCTTTTCAACTGTTTTTGCTGTGTGTTACCCTAGTTCTTGACAGTATTATGCTGTAAAACAATAAAAATACAGGCCACATATTTTACAGTAAGGTATCTCCAACACAAGCCTCATCTATCTGTGGGCTACAAATTGTGGCATTTGAGGCCTCCATTCAACTGTTTTTGCCATGTGTTACCCTAGTTCTTGACAGTATTTTGCTGTAAAAAAAATAAAAATACAGGCCACATATTTCACAGTGTGGTAACTCCGTCACATGCCTCATCTATCTATGGGCTAAAAATTGTGTCATTTCATTCCTCCATTCAACTGTTTTTGCTGTGTGCTACCCTAGTTCTTGACAGTATTTTGCTGTAAAAAAGAATAAAAATACAGGCCACATATTTTACATTGTTGTATTTCCAGCACACGCCTCATCTATCTGTGGGCTAAAAATTGTGGCGTTTCAGTCCTCCATTCAACCGTTTTTGCTGTGTGGTACCCTAGTTCTTGACAGTATTTTGCTGTAAAAATATAAAAATGCAGGCAACATATTTTACAGTGTAGCATCTCCGTCATAGCTGATAATGCTTCCAGTCAGTTTGCCACCACCAGCACCACCCTGTCTTCCACACGGTCAAGTCTGAGTCGCCATGAGTCTGGATTGCATATTCCTCATACTGATCCTCCTTCCTCATACCGATGACAACTGATCCCACACTTGGACACTCCAAAGAGCTGTTCACTTTTCTATTTACATATTCAGGTCTCTCGCCCGGTCCACTTGAAGTGGGGCAGCCAGGGTCACATGAAGGCGATGGTGGGCACGTATCATAACAGGTGGATGATGATGACACACAATTGCCAGAAAGTCAGAAGGAGTACCAGGACGCGGAAGTAGAAGAAGAGGTGGTGGATGATATAGTAACTGACCCAACCTGGCATGAGGACATACAGAGCGAGGACAGCAGGACACAGGGGGAGGGAGGAATAGCATCCCAACTGGCAAGAAGAAGCAGTGTGCTGGCCACAGACAGAAGGCGGGCAACTGTTCCTCATAACACCAACATGACAGAAGTTGGCAGTGCAACTGTTAGGTCTTCACGAATCTGGTTGTTTTTTAAAGACTCTGCCAATAATCCCAAAAAGGCCATTTGCACCAACTGCCATGCCTGCATCAGCAGGGGTAGCAAAACTACCAGCCTGACCACCACTAGCATAATCAGGCGCATAGCAGCAAAGCACAAGACTTTGCAGACTGAACCCCAAGCTCCAGGAACAGTATCTGTGGGTGACACCACTGCTTTTTCCACCTTTGCATGTGAAAGCCAATCCCCTTTCCATGGTGCATGCAAAGATGCCTCCTGCCCTACACCTATCGTTGCCCACACTCAACTAGCACCATCATCAAGCACATTCACATCCTTGTCCTGCCTTCAGTTATCCATACCCCAGCGGAAATACGCAGCCAACGCCCCACAGGCCACAGTATTAAATTCACACAATTCTCGTCAGCTTGTGCTCCAAATGTTGTCTTTTAGGCTAGTGTAAACAGAAGATTTCCACAACCTGATTGTGGTGGCCGTCCCAAGGTACTCGGTCCCCAGCCGCCTCTATTCCTGCCGGTGTGCAGTCCCGGCATTACATTACCCGTGCCCTAAACAATGCTGTTACTGGGAAAGTCCATCTAACCACAGACATGTGGACAAGTGCTTGTGGGCAGGGAAGGTACATCTCGCTGACGGCACACGCTGAGGATTGTGGGCCCTAGGTCAATCAGGGTTGCCCCCACAGTCTACAGCTCCTGCATTTCCTCCTTCTCCTCCTCCTCCTCTTCAGCCTCCATCTCTGAAATGACCACATCAGTCACAAGCTGGAGACACTGCAGGACTGCTTCAGCCAAGTGGCAACAGGCTGTGATGAGGCTTAAATGCTTAGGTGACAAACTGCACAATGCTGAAGAGTTGTGGACAGCTCTGAAAGAGCAGGCAGATCTGTGACTGACACCACTGAGCCTACAGCCAAACAAGGTCGTGTGTGACAATGGCCGGAACCTGGTGGCGGTTCTGAGGTGAGGCACGCTCATATGGTATGATATGGAGCAAGGAACCATACAGGGTGATTACACACAGCCCAGCCTCATGTCATCCCAATGTGGATTGGTTGACAATGAGGAAAAGGAGGAGGAAGAAAAGGAGCTAGTCTCATGTCCTATAGATGGTACTACAAGCACAACTGTCATACGATCTGTTCAGCATGAATGGCCTTAGGACAGGGAAGAGGAGTAGCAGAGCATGGTCAGTCTTCCTGTTGGTGAGGACATGAAAGTCTTGCCTGTTAGCAGTCTGGCACCCATGGCTGACTTTATGTTGCGCTGCCTTTCCCATGACCCTTACATTCTGAAAATTTTGGGTGACACTCATTACTGGTTGGTGACACTTCTAGACCCACGCTACAAGAAGAACTTTTAATCTCTTCTTCCAGAGGCAGACAGGTGTACTAAATTGGTGCAGAACCAGATGGCACTTGTTGCGGAATTTATAAAAATTTATAAAAAAATTCCCATCTGAAAATGCTGGTGGCAGAGGTCACAATTCGTTGGAAAACCAAGGAGTACCGACGAGAGAGACAATTCCAATCCAGCAGAGGCAGAGGAACACTGGCAAAGTTCTTGGAGAGTTTTCTCAGACCCTCCCATCGCACTGGCCCTGAGGCGCAGGGTACTCTCACAAGGAGTGAAAAGTTTTTGAAGATGCTGAGGGAGTACCTTGCTGACTGTGCCAACGTCCTCTGTGATTCCTCTGTGCCTTTTAATTATTGGGTATCCAAGCTGGACACGTGGCATGAACTGGCTCTCTACGCCTTGGAGGTCCTGGCCTGCCCTGCCGCTAGAGTTTTGTCAGAGCCGATTTTTAGTGCCACTGGTGTAATTATAACTGTTAAGCGCATCCACCTGTCAACTGAAAGTGCTGAAAGGTTGACTCATAAAAATAAACAAGTGGTGGATTGTGCCAGACTTCTCTACACTACCGAATGATAACAGCCAAACATAACCTCAAATACAGTGTCTTTTTTTAGGAGGTGGATTCCCATTCACCTCTTCACATCCACACATGGGTATACGCTTCCTAATTTTGGTTATTTGGTCTTTTCCGACACCACCACTAGATCACCAGGGTGAAGGTGTTCTGAGATGTAACAGCCACATTATTGTTTTGAAGGGTGTTCATGTTGCCCGTAGAAAAAATGTTTACACAGTATGTTGATGTGGACCCCCCAGGGGGAAATGTTTGTCAGCCCATACACATAGTGTATTGGCATTACAAGTATAGGATACCCGCTCCTTTAAATTGGGAAAAGATTTATAGGAGGACATCCTCCATGTCTCTTCAGACACCACTAATAAATCACCATGGTGAACATGTTCCGTGTTGCAATAGCCACGTTGGTGTTTTGAAGGGTGTTTATGATGGCCGTAACAAAAATATTGACTCAGTATGTTGATGTGTACCCCCCAGGGGAAATGTTTTTCAGCCCATACATTTTGTGCATGGGCATTACAAGTATAGGAGACCCGCTCCTTTCTAATGGTAATTTTTTTATGAGGCCCTCCTTTTTATTTCTTCCAAGGGGGATAAGGGTGTGAGCAAATTTGGGGCAGGTCTTGCATTCACTGCATAGCCAAACAGTATGGGACCCAGTTCCTAATAATGGGAACTGTAGGTGTTGGTTAGCTGCTTCAACAATGCAATTCTCCACTTTTGAGTCTCCATCCTCAACACTGGAATTCTACAATTTAGTTTCTTCAGCCTCAACACTGAAATGCTCTACTGCCAGGTGTTCTTTGGCTTCAACACTACAATTCTCCACTGCAGTTTCTTCAGCCTCAACACTGAAATTCTCCATTGCAGGTTTTCCAGACTCAACACTGACATTCTCCACTGCCGGGTCTTCATCCTCAACACTAACATTTTCCAATGCAGGTTCTTCAGACTCAACAATTCACTGCGTATCCAAACAGTATGGGAGTACCAAATTACTAGGAACAATGCTTTCAGGTGTCCATCCAGTACGTCGGTTCAAAGGGTTATTGGGGTGCGTGTAATTTTGGGGCATGGCAGGCGTGGCATTCAATGCATAGGCAAACAGTATGGCAGTACCAAACAAAGAATAATGGGAACTTTGCTTTCATGTGGCCATTCAGTACGTTGGTTCAAAGGGTTACTGGAGCGCATGTAATGTTGGGACAAGGCAGACCTTGCATTCAATGCATAGGTAAACAGTATGGCAGTACCAAAGAAGTAAGAATGGGAACTTTGCTTTAATGTGGCCATCCACTACGTTGCTTTGAAGGGATATTGGGGTGCGCATATTGTTGGGGCAGGGCAGACCTGGCATTCCATGTATAGGCAAACAGTATGGCAGTACCAAATAAAGAATAATGGGAACTTTGTTTTCATGTGGTCATCAAGTAAGTTGGTTCAAAGGGTTATTGGGGTGCATGTAATTTTGGGGCATGGCAGGCGTGGCATTCAATGCATAGGCAAACAGTATGGCAGTACCAAATAAAGATTAATGGGAACTTTGCTTTCATGTGGCTATACAGTAACTTGGTTCAAAGGGTTACTGGAGTGCTAGTAACGTTGGGGCAGGGCAGGCCTTGCATTCAATTCATATGCAAACACTATGGGAGACCCACTTTCTTATAATGGGAACACTTTTTCATGAGGCCCTCCTGTACGTCTCGTCAAAGGTGCATTGGCAGCCCAGCCACTCACTGCATAAGCAATAACATTATAGGAGACCCACTGTTTTTTAATGGGAACAACAAAACATAGCCAGCTGATGACCCTTTAAGAATATTAATGCCGCCTGATGTCCCTTTAAAAATAAGCTTTGTGACTTTCAGAGTCCCTCCTTCATAAATGAAACAGGATGTGTCAGATGATGTGTCACACACCACATGGCCAGCTAAGGTTGTTAAATGTTAAAATGACATTTCCCTGTGAATGCATTTGTATTGTTTGAAAGCAATGCTAAAGTTGAAATACGCATCAAAAATGCTACATGTGAATATAGCCCAAGTGGTGGAGGCACATTTTTTTTTGGGGGGGAAGTATTTGCTTACACACAAATTATTACCCTGGAAAGGATGTTCCCTAACATATTTCCCAGGAAAATCCATTTTGGTTGCGTTTTTGTATGTTTTAGTGTGCGCCTGTAAAAGTGGCATAACAGTCTGACAACATTGTTCACAGCAGTGATCTGGGAGTCAGAAATGCTTCCAGGGGTCTTCCCCATGATGTTCCTATGTGATTTGAGCACTGTTCCCATAGATTTACGACGTTTTGATACCCAAAATACCTCCGGGGGGGTCGCGGCAAAAAAGCTCGGGTTTCCCCTAGATTTCTATTTGACTCGTTGCTCGAGTCGAGTACCCAAGACCTCCAATTTGCTCAATCCGAGCAACGAACACCTGAGCATTTTAGTGCTCTCATATCACTACTTCCTATCCATGAAAAAGTAACATCCTGATAAAAATCATGACGGCGATATTGAACTCCTGTGATTGACAGGAGTGAAGATATAGGGGATATTGGGAATATCATAGTTTTCAAAAACTAAAGCCACATCCCATAACCAGCCCTTTTGTGAGTCATTAAGGGAAAGTGTGTGGTTTTAACTTAGGTGCTGATAAAAGGATAAGGCAAATTATGACCTTTGTTTTATGCCGGAAGAAAAATATCAGTGTAGGCAGAGTCCACACCTATTGATGTTTCCACTTGGATTGCTTCCAATCATTAGCTGAGTCAACTCTTTGACCAGTGTAGTAAGTTTCTCCATTTTATGTAATGTAATTGTATATGCTGTAAAAGAAGTTGTTTTGTCCAATTTGTTAACCCCTTAGTGACAGAGCCAGTTTTTACAATTCAGACCACTGTCACTTTATGAAGGTAGTATAGCCCTGGAACGCTTCATTGCATCCCACTGTTACTGAGAATGTTTTTTCATGACATATTGTAATTCATGTTAGTGGTAAAAGTTCTTCGATATAACTTGTGTTGATAAAAAAAAACAGAAATTTGGCAAAAATTTTGAAAATTCTGCAAATTTCAAACTTTTATTTTTTTACCCTTAAATCAGAGAGTGGTGTCACACAAAAAAAGTAATGAATAACATTTCCCACATCTCAAATTTACATCAGCAGAATTTTGGAAACATGAGTTTTTTGGTTACGACATTATCAGTGTTAAAATTTGAGCGATTTTTCATTTTTCCAACAAAATTCACAAAACCATTTTTTAGGGACCACCTTACAGTACATTTGAAGTGAGTTTGGAGGGTCAATATTACAGAAAACACCCCAAATTGACACCATTCTAAAAACTACACACCTCCAGTTGTGAAAAAAACACATTCAAGAAGTTTATTAACTCTTCAGGTGCTTCACGAGAACTATAGCATTGTGGAAGGAAAAAATGAACATTTTACTTTTTTTACAAAAAATTTCCTTTGGAACCAATTTTTTTTATTTTCACAAGGGTATTAGGAAAAAATGGACACAAAATTTGTTGTGCAATAGCTTCTGAGTACGCCAATACCCTGTATGTGGGGGAAAGACACTGTTTGGGCGCATGGCAGGCCTCAGAAAGGAGAGAGCACTGTTTGACTTTTTGAATGCAAAATTGGCTGGAATCAATGGTGGGCTCCATGTCGCATTTGGAGACCCCCTGATGTACCTAGACAGTGGAACCCCCAATTCTAACTCCAACCCTAAACCCAGCACACCGCTAACACTAATCCCAACCCTAACCCTAACCACAACCCTAACCTCAACACACCCCTAAACTTAATCCCAACCCAAACCATAATACTAACCAAAACCCTAACCCTAACACACCCCTAACCACAATCCCAAACCTAACCGTAATACCAACCATAACCACAACCATAAGCCTAGTCACAACCCTAACCCCAACCCAAGCCCTATCCCCAACACTAACCTCAGCCAACCCTAACCCTAGCTATAAACCAACCATAACCCTAACTTTAGTCCAACCGTAATCCTAGCTATAGCCCCAACTCTACCACTAACCCTAAAGGGGGATTTAATTTACTATTTTTTTATTTTGATCACTGTGATAGGGTCTATGACAGTGATCAAACTGAACCAATAGGATAAATGTACTATTGTTGCAGGGTGATGGCAGAATTCAGCTGGCATGCTGCGCATGCGCCTGCCATTTTCTTCCTGGAAGAAGACACCGATGGCCAGGGGACAGGACCGGGGGATGCAGGAGGGTCCAGGGACACTGGAGGTACGGGGGGCTCGGGGAACCCATTTCTCTCTCCTCTGATGTACTAGATCATATCAGAAGAGAGATAAATTAAATGGGAAATCCGACCATGAATAACGGTGATCGCAACACTGGGGTCAGTAAAAACCGACCTGTATCATTTTCTCTGGTGTCTCAGCTACCCTGGTAGCAGAGACCCCAGAGATTTTCTGATGCTGGGGTGCGCTATAACCTTATTTCTCAGTGCCGTTAAAAAGCTGCGCTGAGGAATAAGTACTTTTAAATGCCGCCATTAAAAGGCGTATCGGCGGTCGTTAAGAGGTTAAATATTTTGTATATTTTTTTAGAAACTCTGTTTATCATTTTGAAATAAATATAAAATGTAATAGTTCTTTTCCTTTAGTTCTGTAAACCACACTTCGGAATGCCATACACTACCAATAGCCAAGCGTCCGTTCAGCCTGTAAAAAAATCACTAGTGGTGTGGCAGCGAGTAGTTCTTGGGTTGTTGTGGAATTAGCAGTGACCATACCATGGTACATATATAAATATATTCCATGGGTTTGAATCGGAAGTGTATATACCATATGCTCACTGTTTATTCTCCAATAACCTGCCAATTAGTGGTAACAGCCTTAGCTTCATCCACTAATCATCGTTCAATCATGTTATTATCCTGATGATAGGGGCAGCAGAGGGCTAATTGTGACAAAAAGGTAACAGCGTTGTGGTTCAGCGTAACTTTCCTAGTTGTGATCTTTGACAACTGGTTGCAGCGGTGGGATGTGCGTGATCACTCCTGTAAAATATTTAAAATTGAGTCTTCAGTGATTGATACCTTTTAATAGCTAACTGAAAAGATGGTAACAAATTGCAAGCTTTCCGGTCTCTTCATCAGGCATAGACTAATACAAAATCTGAAGAATCACATATTTATACACAACACAGCACTGAAATAATGCAATAGATAAGACAAATGACGTGAAGCAGAACTGTAATTATGGGAATGGGATAAACACTTCTGGCCATAAATATTGGAACAGTTCCGAGATAAGGAGTGTGAAAGTTATATTATCCTCTGATTGCGTTAGGGTCTGCGGAACGCACCAAATATATGATGTAGAG
>VIAB01017599.1:7729-27382 GCA_009801035.1 Oophaga pumilio | reverse complement strand
CCCAGTGATTCCATCCTGCCCCCCGTGACTCCGTTCTGCCCACATTGCCAATTTCAATGAATAAATAAATAAATGTAAAAAAAAGTTCTTACCTGGCCGTGGCGCTCCCGCGGCATTGATATCTCCCGAGTCCCGACGTTTCAAGTGCGAATGACAATGACATCATACGCTGACGTCAGCCAGCAGCAAGTCAAAAGAATAATTGAACTTGCGTCTCAGACGCAGGTTAAGTTACTTCGCCGGCAGAATCCTGTCGCTGGAGCCCGATCAGCAGAAGAGACGGTGCCCGATGTGGGCCCCCTCTGCTGATCAGGCCCCATTCGCCAGTAAGGGCTGTAATGCCCTGATGGCGGCACTGACTGGGGTATCTTTGTTGCAGAAACAGGACAGAAACTCAGAGCAAGGATGAGGTCTCTTCACCACATGATTACAGACAAGAAAAAATCAGTCTACCTATGGTTATACATTTCCATGGTACAATACACAACATAAAGTTGTCATGTTAAAAAGCAACTTCAAATCACAAAAACATTGAAGGGCATCTTCCTGTGCTGGTAAGGGGAAAATTTTGTCTGGGAATTCATTGTGGGGGATGATACTGTGTGTGTGTAAGGTGTAATTTTCTGAGTCTTTGTACTGTAAGGGGACCATGAAATGGGATATCGTGCTGGGTGAGAACACTGGGTGGCTTATGTTGGGGCACAATTACTGTGTTAATTCCACAAGAAATATCCCTTTTCCAGTCTTTAAAAGCTGAGAATTCTTCTATGATTGAGTCTATACACCATTACCGCACCTACTGTGCCAAATATTTTATTGGGAGGGGTAGGAATGGAGGCTCAATTAGGACTTTTGCTATTTGGCTCCATATATTCACCCTTGTCTATAGAATTCATAATGTGAACTTCTCTATTCCAGAGCTTCAATCCTGTCAATACTACATATATTTAACCATGTGATAATAAATACCATACTCACCTTACAATATTTACATGACATTGTTTTGTAGTTGCAGTTCTCTCAGATTTTTCTTGCTAAATTTACTTCTGAAAAATGTCTTGCTACAGGCAAATAGCCTTAACAATTTCTGCTATGTTTCTCTTGCTAGCTACTATAGAAGATCTAGTTAGCGGCGGCTGAAGTGTAATGATAGCAAAATAAAGCAAACTGCAGCCTTATCTGGTATTCAACTGAAGTACATAGCCATCTGGGGATACAAGAGCTAAGTATATTCCTCTGTGATTCCCAATTTATTTGTACAAATAGCACAACACAGTAAACACAATTTCCTCTTATTGCTCAACTGCACAGAAATGTGTCTAGGTCTGTGCTGCATGCTATCCCATGGGTAAAAACCAACCTGATAGCAATCCACAACTTCCTAAGTTTTCTCCTCAAAACTGTGTTCATATAGACAAAAGCTGAGACTTGCCACCATCATATTTTTGTATAAGTGATACAAATTTAACTGACTTAAAGCTACATATCTACATAATACCCTGGTTACCTGCTGTATATTTCTACATCAAGTTTAGATATCAATGGAGGGAAATAAGCACTTTAGCCTGTAATGCATACATTTAAATTGGATGTAGGTTACTATGGTCACCTGTGTAAAGAAAAGAAAAAGGTATTTTTTTAATTTGTTAGAGAGCACATAAAAAAGATAGAATTTGAAAATAAACTACTGAGAATTCTCAGTGCATTTTTTAATATAAAATCAAGTCATTTTTTATTCAATCAATCAGATCTTTTCATAATTGTCTGAGAAATATGTTCTGAACAGTAGTATTATGGTGGTTTCAATAATAGCATATTCACCCAAAGTTCTGTATGTCACCAGCCATTGTGGCCTAGTTCTAACAAACATGGCGACCGTCTGTTCCAACTGCCATTGCCCTCTTGTGCAGCATAATTGCAGGGTGCTGATTAGTTGCCATGGCATTCAGAGGCCCAATGGAAGCCTCATTGTCACCCATATTATTACAACTATAAAGCTGAAACTGCAATAGTCCAGTATTTTTAGTGTATAAGGAATCAAATGATAAGAGCTTCCTGTTTCTTAAGGGAACAGATTAAAATAAAAATGTAAAAAAAATAAAAATAAATAAAAATTTAAACCATAATCAAATGGAATGCATATGCCATGCATCTGGATTCAAATACTTAATCCTGTGTTCCATGGCCAGCGTCTCTTTCCGCTGAGCCACAGCAAATACACCTTTTCTTTGGGTGGTTTAGTTCTGTTAATAAATGTGGAATAAGAGGTGCTTTTCATTTACTGTTTGTCTGCCCTATCTCCTTCTGTGTGCAGCTTTATATACCTTCCCCTGCTGGTGTTTCCTACTGGTGATGGTCTTTCTTGGATTCATTCACTTTGCAGTAGTTTAAGTTGGTTTCAGTTGTTTCATATGTGATTCCTTTATTCATTATGGAATTACTACTCTATTAATATTAGGAGCTGCTAAGGACATTTATGGTAAGCTGCCTTTGAATGGGTCAACATTATTTTAGGGTGCCAACCTCCGTTGTCAGGTAGGGATAGAATAGGGTGATAGGATGGCTTTTCCTAGTTTGAACAGTGTTCTGTCAGGTTCAGGTATTTGCCTCACTGGTTTGTACACTACCCATGTTAATGTGCTTTAGCAGTCATAGCAACATAAAAATGAAACATACTTGCCATCACTGGAATACATGTGTAATTTAGCAGAGTAATAAAATATTAAGATATTTGTCTTATACGATGAACACCAAAAAGAAAAAAAGTAACACTAAGCATAAGTAACATAGAATGTAAAAAAATATATTCACCTCACTGCTGACTTGTTCCAAAGCCCCAGCAGCCCACCATCTGTGCTTCTGCTTTTCGCTCTTTCCCATTTTTTGAAATTTGAGAATTCAATTCCTAAAAAAAAAAAATTGCCCATGTCTAGGTGCCTTTAATCAGTCTGCCACTGTCTGTTAGTCACTTGGAATTTAATCTGAAATCACCTGATCACCTTAAGGTATTAATTTAAAAGAGGAGTTGTGTATTTTTAGAGTTAAATATTTTGGAGGCTCTTGTCTTATATAGTTTCTCATGGATTTTGAGGATCAATAAAAGTGTATTGTAACCTTTTGGAAAGAAGAAGAAATTTACCTAATGTGCAATCCTATAAAAAAAAAGTCATATGTGTAACTAATTCTCTAAAAAAAAGGTTAAACCATTTAATTCTTTTTTATTTCAAAAATTATTTACTTGGACCATAACATTTTTTGAGGAAAGTGACCCTTTTAAGTTATAGCATAAACATCAATAAACTCAGCTTTGTAAGTTAACAATAGGAGGAATATTTTTATGTTTTGACTAATATTGTTACGACTTTTCTACAACATGAATTAAAAATGTCCTGAAAACATGTCTTATCCCTACATGAAGTTACTTAAGCTGTACACTTGTTACAAGTTCATATTTGTGCAAGCATTTCCAATTTCTACTAAAAAAAGTATATTTTTTGTCTTTTCTCAATCTCACCTTTTGTCAACAGTAATATTTCTTTCATTCATGATACTGACCTGTCTGAACTCACTATCAACCTTTTCCCAGTTTTACTTCTTAGGTTCCAGTCCCTATAGATTGATTCTCTGTATAAAGTTTAATAAGATTTATAACTTTCACTGCTGTAAAGTGTATTTTGAAGCCCGTTGAACCACAAACTATACACAGTACTAGTAAGGAACTTAAACAGAAGTTATACTACATACCATTTTCAATTAACTATTCACAAATGTGTCACCAACATTTAATATCAGTATGAATTATTTTATTATTATGGATTAAGTCAAGCCCGCTACTGTTATATTCTGCTACAAGCACTAAGGAAAGAAGGGAGATCTGTCCCTACGATAGAACTAAGCTAGATCCCTACGATGTAACGGGGAACCTGATCCTGCGATCAGACCAGCTAAAGTCCTCAGATAGTCTGTACGAAGACCTATAGATGCGAGGAAGGGATCCCTACAAGAACTAGGGACTGGGAGAAAGATGGACACCTCCTAACAGAAGTAGTAGCAGTAAAAGACAAAAAAAACAACATAGAACATAGAGGTCCGAAGACCAAGCAAAACTGACTGAGTAAGGTAACAAAGCACCTGGCTAGCTTAAGAGTAGAAATTACAATGAAGTCCAGCAAAGCCAGAAGGGCGGAGTAGGATTAAATAGGCAAAAAAGTCATGTGAACAGCAAGATAGAAAAAACCTAACAGGAGAGTTCTAACAGCTAGGAGACATAGTGTTAAGGATTGTGAACCAACATATCTTTTTCATTGCAAAGGACCTTTCCCAATCACCGCACCTTTCATCAGTCAGCACTGTGTTTATTCCCCTTACCTGTGTAAATCTAGAAGTGGGAAACAGAGCGCACAATATGGTGATACCCTATGGAGGAAGAGTAGGAGAGTGCTGGTTACGCTCACCAGATGGAGTTGTGACAGAAACAATTCCTATGTGGCATGAACAAAAATATTTGGTACCCCATGGCTGGTAGATAAATCCTCCAGGAGATATTGGATCCAGTTTGATAAACACGGGGGTGAGCTGCTGGAGTGAATCAATACTTCAGAAAAGATGATGAGGAAAAAGCTTTTTATTCACAATGCGTTTCAACGCCATACCAGCATCTTTTTCAAGTGAAAAAAACAAATGTGCAAAACATCACAAGAGATTGGTTTTCAAAGGCCAAAATGGATGCCAATTACATAATGAAGACCCACAAGAACACTTAAACCAATAGGGAAATTAGGAAGGGGAGGCAAGTTCAGATTGTAATTACAAATGTATTAAAGATAGAGCGAAGAAAAAAAAGAAAAGAAGAACATTCTTATTGATAAAAAGTAAACCGATGAATAGAGGACAAATGATTGGAATGTAGGCAAAGAAACCAGGATGGGCCAGTGAATAGAAGCCAGAGTGGGTACATTTAACAGATGAGCCACCCAGCAAAGATGAGGGAAAAAGGAAAAACTAAAGCATGAAATTATACATATAAATTATAGCACTTAAATAAAGGGCAAATTGTTGAGGAGAAGTCATTAGAGTGTATGATATTTGGGAATTGAACCTGGGATGAGCCATTGAATATAAGTCAAAAAAGCATCATATGACGGAGGAGCCACATAGGTAGATGAGGGAACAGTCATACAGAAAAGGGAACTAAATATATAACTGATAAGATATAGAATAATTAGATGAATAAAGTGTTGAAGAGAAAGTAAAGGGCCCGTCTCACATAGCGATATCGCTACCGAGATCGGTGCTGAGTCACCTGCCGGGTATCGCTGATCGTCGCTGAAATGTCAGGACATTTTTTGATCGCTGGTCTCCCGCTGACAGGCACGCATCGCTGCGTGTGACAGGCGGGAGACCAGCGATCCGCTGGTAACCAAGGTACACAGCGGGTTGCCAGGCGCGGGGCTGTGCCTAGAAACCCGCTGTGTACCTTGGATACCAGCTCCAGCTTGGATCCAAGGTAAACAGCGGGTTTCCAGGCACCGCGCAGCGCTTGGAAACCTGCTGTGTACCTTGGATACCAGCTCCCTGCATCAGGGCGCTGGTATCCAACGTACACTGCGGGTAACTAAGCGATGTTACCCGCAGTGTCGCTGTCCCAGATCGCTGCCTGAGCTGCCTGTTTGGCAGCTCAGCAGCGATCATGTAGCGATACACCAGCGATCCTGACAAGTGCATATCGTTGTCGGGATCGCTGGTGTATCATTATGTGAGACCCAGCCTTAAGGGAAGAGAAATGGGATTAAAACCCAGGATGAGCCTATGAATAAGAACCACAGGGAGTACATTAAACAGAGGTGCCACCAAGGTAGATAAGGAAAAGACAATACAAAAAAGGAAACCATACGTACAGTTGAAACTAGACATTTACATACACTATATAAAAAGATACATATGCATGTTTTTCTCAATATCTCAAATGAAATCAGAATAAACCTTTTCCATTTTTGATGAATTTGGATTATCATAAGTATTAATATTTGCCCAATGCCAGAATAAAGGGAGAGAATGTTTTAAGGCATTTGTACTACTTACTGCGAAGTCATGTTGTGATATACAGTACAGACCAAAAGTTTGGACACACCTTCTCATTTAAAGATTTTTCTGTATTTTCATGACTATGAAAATTGTAAATTCACACTGAAGGCATCAAAACTATGAATTAACACATGTGGAATTATATACTTAACAAAAAAGTGTGTAACAACTGAAATTATGTCTTACATTCTTCAAAGTAGTCACCTTTTGCTTTGATGACTGCTTTGCACACTCTTGGTATTCTCTTGATGAGCTTCAAGAGGTAGTCACTGGAAATGGTTTTCACTTCACAGGTGTGCCCTGTCAGGTTTAATAAGTGGGATTTCTGGCCTTATAAATGGGGTTAGGACCATCAGTTGTGTTGTGCTGAAGTCTGGTGGATACACAGCTGATAGTCCTACTGAATAGACTGTTAGAATTTGCATTATGGCAAGAAAAAAGCATATAAGTAAAGAAAAACGAGTGGCCATCATTACTTTAAGAAATGAAGGTCAGTCAGTCCGAAAAATTGGGAAAACTTTGAAAGTGTCCCCAAGTGCAGTTGCAAAAACCATCAAGCGCTACAAAGAAACTGGCTCACATGAGGACCGCCCCAGGAAAGGAAGTCCAAGAGTCACCACTGCTTCTGAGGATAAGTTTATCAGAGTCACCAGTCTCAGAAATTGCAGGTTTATAGCAGCTCAGATTAGAGACCAGGTCAATGCCACACAGAGTTCTAGCAGCAGACACATCTCTACAACAACTGTTAAGAGGAGACTTTGTGCAGCAGGCCTTCATGGTAAGATAGCTGCTAGTAAACCACTACTAAGGACAGGCAACAAGCAGAAGAGACTTGTTTGGGCTAAAGAACAATACGAATGGACATTAGACCAGTAGAAATCTGTGCTTTGGTCTGATGAGTCCAAATTTGAGATCTTTGGTTCCAACCACCTCGTCTTTATGCGACACAGAAAAGGTGAACGGATGGACTCTACATGGCTTATTCCCACCGTGAAGCATGGAGGAGGAGGTGTGATGGTGTGTGGGTGCTTTGCTGGTGACACTGTTGGGGATTTATTCAAAATTGAAGGCATACTGAAACAGCATGTCTACCACAGCATCTTGCAGCGGCATGCTATTCCATGTGGTTTGCGTTTAGTTGGACCATCATTTATTTTTCAACAGGACAATGACCCCAAACCCACCTCTAGGCTGTGTAAGGGCTATTTGACCAAGAAGGAGAGTGATGGGGTGCTACGCCAGATGACCTGGCCTTCACAGTCACCAGACCTGAACACAATCGAGATGGTTTGGGGTGAGCTGGACCGCAGAGTGAAGGCAAAAGGGCCAACAAGTGCTAAGCATCTCTGGGAACTCCTTCAAGATTGTTGGAAGACCATTTCCGGTGACTACCTCTTGAAGCTCATCAAGAGAATGCCAAGAGTGTGCAAAGCCGTTATCAAAGCAAAAGGTGGCTACTTTGAAGAACCTAGAATATAAGAAATATTTACAGTTGTTTCACACTTTTTTGTTAAGTATATACTCTCATTCCCCATGTGTAAATTCATAATTTTGATGCCTTCAGTGTGAATTTACAATTTTCATAGTCATGAAAATACAGAAAAATCTTTAAATGAGAAGGTGTGTCCAAATTTTGGTCTGCACTGTATAGGATTAAAAATGGGGATATTAATACAAGTGTTTATTAAAACAACAATCAGAAGGGAATTAAAATGCATATGAAAAATGGTTTGTGACTATATTACTCCTTATTTATGTGCATACAATATTTTTTCTCTGTGCAGTCGTTCAATAGGGTCACAAATCATCTTTCTTATGTATTTTAATTCCAGTCTGATTGTATCGTATCAGGATTTAGGGAGATGTAGTTAAGAGGGGAGATGGGGATTGAGGTGGATTAGGAAAAAGCTAGGGTTAACAATTGGATTAGGAATGGATCAGGAAAGTCTTCTTTCTTTTTTCAGGAATTGCAGGAAAACCAGCGATAGTGATGGCACAGACTTCAAAGTCTGTGGCAACACAAAGCATAGCAAAATCTGACAGAACAGCAGTATAACCACCTCTGCACACGTCCGAAGCTGGAATGAGGAAGTGCAGTGCCGTCATACTGAGGTCAGATCACTTCTATGCATTCTGGAGTGATCTACGTCATCGACTGATCTTTACAATCAGAGTTGGCCATAGTGACGCTGCCAGTGCTATGCTTCAGCTTATTATTGGTGCTGTTACATCACCAATCATAGGTTGGACATCAATGTTTCAGCCAATTTCATTTCCTGAAATACTAAAAATGCTATGAATGGCTGTTTAGGATTGAACAGCCAATCACAATTATTGTAATTGCTGGGGGAATCGAAACCAACCATAATGACAAACGCAGATGCCCTGTTACGACAAGATAGAGGATTTTGTGGATATAGTCCGCACTGCCGATAATGATATCAAGTCAAGGTGTTCATATAAACGAAAGTGGCTTAATTCAATGCATTTCATGGTTCAAATGACCTCTTCCTCAGGACATAACCATGGTAAGGTTTACTTTGCATAACATTTTTTCTCCATAGCCATTAGTGCACTATTATTGGATTTAATTCTGGACAACATTGACTCTGATATTGGTATTTGCCTTCATTCTCAATATTTACCAGTATACTATTATATAAGGTGTTATCCTGTGGGATATAGGACATTATTAGTCTCATTATGTCAATTACTTTGAATTTTGAGGACAATTCATATGATATGTAGATTCTTACATCTGTATATAAGCATCCTCCTGTATGTTGCATATCTTGTGCCACTTTAGTCATATGGATTGGATATATACACATGTATACAGTATATATACATTAATTTGTCTGTCTATGTGCATCTTATCTGATGTAATATCCTCTCTTGTTTTCTGCTTGGTGTCCCTGGATGGTATTTTGCTTTTTAAGATTATTTTAATTGATATTTAATAAAGTATATATTTTTTATCTTTGTTTGGGATCTCTTCATATTCCCACGAGTATTATATCTTTTATAGTAGTTTTTTTCTGGTAGCATTACGTGGAAGTGCCCCTTTAATTTAGGACACATTGTTTGACATAATCAATTTTTAAAAACAAACTTTGACCTTAAGACAAGATTTCATGATAGATAATGCAGTGAGAGATCTTTCTAAAGAGGTTATCATAGGGCAATAATTTTAAAAAATATGGATTTATAACATGAGTGACATAAAAACAATATGAAAAATAAGAAAGAGGTAAGGCTTATCTCCTCAATCAAATGAAAAATTGTGAATGACCCTAAAGAAGTACTGGAATATCTTGCCACATGACGTTACTCTTGGACAATATATTTCACACAATTCCGACATTACATATCGACGTTCATGGAATCTGAAGGACATGCTAGCCATCATGGTGGACACATTTCCAATAGGATTTTTGGTTCCAGGGACCTACTTTGCATTATTGGTTTTTGGGGTGGGAGAGGGCAAAATTACAGCCATATATAAAGTGGTTAGATATGGTATCTATATCCAGACAATACACTTAGTGCATAAAATGGCCTATTCACAAAAAAGGTATAAAGTCATGGGATATATGAATATTAAATTTTATTACATCACAAGCAAATTGGTTAAAGCAAATTGGAATGCTCCAGCAACCCCAGCAACGAGCCCAATGTAAGTCTATGGGAAACTCGAGAATTTTTGAGGCGGTAAACACCCCCCCCGCCGGTGTGCATATGGACAGAAAATTGCGGAAATCGATGGGAACAATGCTCAAATGATATAGTAACAGCATGGGGAAGACCCCTGGAAGCATTTCTAACTCCAAGGTTACTGCTGTGAAAAATGTTGTCAGTCTTATGCCACTGTTACAGACTCACAATAAAACATACAAAAACAAAACCAAAATGGATTTTCCTGGGAAATATGTTAAGGATCATCCTTTCCAGGGTAATGACCTGTATATAAGGCAAAATAAATAACCAAAAACAAAAATGCTCCTCCACACCTATGCTCACATGTAGTGTTTTTCAACGTTAGCATTGCTTTCAGCCAAGACAAATGCATTCACAGGGAAATAGCATTTTAACATTGTACAACCATATCTGGCCATGTGGTGTGTGACACATCATCAGAGACATCCTGTTTCTTTTATGAAGGAGGGACTCTGAAAGTCACAAAGGCAATTTTTGTAAAGGCCATCAGGCGGCTTTTACTATTCTTAAAGGGCCAGCACTCTGCCCTCACTATTCTTATAGAGCCATCAGCCGGCTATGCTTTGTTGTTCCCGTTATTAAATAGTAGGTCTCCTATACTGTTCTGTATGCAGTGAGTGACAGGCCTGCCCAAAATTTTTAAGCACTGCAATAACCCTTTGAAGAGATGTACAGGAGGGCCTCCTGAAATGAATGCTCCCATTATTAGGAAGTTGGTACTCCCATACTGTTTGCCTATGCAGTGAATGCAAGACCTGCTCCAAATTTGGATGCACCCCAATAACCCTTTGAACAGACGTACAAGAGGGCCACCTGAAAGCAATGTTCGCATTATTATGAAGCAGGTACTCCCATACTTTTTGCCTATGCAGTGAATGCAAGACCTGCCCCACATTTGGACGCACCCCAATAACCCTTTGAACAGACGTACAAGAGGGCCACCTGAAAGCAATGTTCCCATTATTATGAAGCAGGTACTCCCATACTTTTTGCCTATGCAGTGAATGCAAGACCTGCCCCACATTTGGACGCACCCAAATAACCCTTTAAACAGACGTACAGAAGGGCCACCTAAAAGCATTATTCCCATTATTATGAAGTTGGTACTCCCATACTGTTTGCCTATGCAGTGAATGCAAGACCTGCCCCAAATTTGGACGCACCCCATTAACCCTTTCAACAGACGAACAGGAGGGCCACCTGAAAGCAATGTTCCCATTATTATGAAGTTGGTATTCCCATACTGTTTACCTACAGTACAGACCAAAATTTTGGACACACCTTCTCATTTAAAGATTTTTCTGTATTTTCATGACTATGAAAATTGTACATTCACACTGAAGGCATCAAAACTATGAATTAACACATGTGGAATTATATACTTAACAAAAAAGTGTGTAACAACTGAAATTATGTCTTATATTCTAGGTTCTTCAAAGTAGCCTCCTTTTGATGACGGCTTTGCACACTCTTGGCATTCTCTTGATGAGCTTCAAGAGGTAGTCACCGGAAATGGCCTTCCAACAATCTTGAAGGAGTTCCCAGAGATGCGTATCACTTGTTGGCCCTTTTGCCTTCACTCTGCGGTCCAGCTCATCCCAAACCATCTCGATTGGGTTCAGGTCTGGTGACTGTGGAGGCCAGGCCATCTGGTGTAGCACCCCATCACTCTCCTTCTTGGTCAAATAGCCCTTACACAGCCTAGAGGTGTGTTTGGGGTCATTGTCCTGTTGAAAAATAAATGATCGTCCAACTAAACGCAAACCAGATGGAATAGCATGCTGCTGCAAGATGCTGTGGTAGCCATGCTGGTTCAGTATGCCTTCAATTTTGAATAAATCCCCAACAATGTCACCAGCAAAGCACCCACACACCATCACACCTCCTCCTCCATGCTTCACGGTGGGAACCAGGCATGTAGAGTCCATCCGTTCACCTTTTCTGTATCGCATAAAGACGAGGTGGTTGGAACCAAAGATCTCAAATTTGGACTCATCAGACCAAAGCACAGATTTCTACTGGTCTAATGTCCATTTGTATTGTTCTTTAGCCCAAACAAGTCTCTTCTGCTTGTTGCCTGTCCTTAGTATTGGTTTACTAGCAGCTATTTTACCATGAAGGCCTGCTGCACAAAGTCTCCTCTTAACAGTTGTTGTAGAGATGTGTCTGCTGCTAGAACTCTGTGTGGCATTGACCTGGTCTCTAATCTGAGCTGCTGTAAACCTGCGATTTCTGAGGCTGGTGACTCGGATAAACTTATCCTCAGAAGCAGAGGTAACTCTTGGTCTTCCTTTCCTGGGGCGGTCCTCATGTGAGCCAGTTTCTTTGTAGCGCTTGATGGTTTTTGCAACTGCACTTGGGGACACTTTCAAAGTTTTCCCAATTTTTCGAACTGACTGACCTTAAAGTAATGATGGCCACTCATTTTTCTTTACTTAGCTTCTTTTTTCTTGCCATAATGCAAATTCTAACTGTCTATTCAATAGGACTATCAGCTGTGTATCCACCAGACTTCTGCACAACACAACTGATAGTCCCAACCCCATTTATAAGGCCAGAAATCCCACTTATTAAACCTGACAGGGCACACCTGTGAAGTGAAAACCATTTCCGGTAACTACTTTTTGAAGCTCATCAAGAGAATGCCAAGAGTGTGCAAAGCAGTCATCAAAAGGAGACTACTTTGAAGAACCTAGAATATAAGACATAATTTCAGTTGTTACACACTTTTTTGTTAAGTATATAATTCCACATGTGTTAATTCATAGTTTTGATGCATTCAGTGTGAATTTACAATTTTCATAGTCATGACAATACAGAGAAATCTTTAAATGAGAAGGTGTGGCCAAACTTTTGGTCTGTACTCTATGCAATGAATGCAATGCCTGGCCAAAATTTAGATGCACCCCAATACCCCTTTGAAGAGATGTACAAAAGGGCCTCCTGAAATCAATGTTCACACGTGTGAGACAGAGACTCTTGCAGCACTCCTCACTTTGGCTGCACAGATTTATGGACTAGGGGCTCAACGGGTAAAACCGGTGAACGCTCATTGCCACCAGAAGCTGGACCGTGATTTGTTGGAATTCATCTGAGGACACCATGCTGGCCATTGCCGGTGCTCCAGCTACCATTAGACTGTATGGGGATGATGACCAGAGAAAACTATAACGATAAGTGCTGTTTCAATACCAGACTGTTGCGCTAAACCCTTTTACTTCCCTTGTTTATTGTTTATTAGCTCCCTGTGAGTAGACCATTGCCATCCTTCTTGTTAAAAATTAAATAGCAATGTTATACAGCTTTGTTCTGCAATCCCTTTTACTGCATTCCCGCACCTGCTTACAGACGCACCCCAATACCCCTTTGAAGAGACGTACAGAAGGGCCTCCTGAAATCAATGTTCACAAGTGTTAGACAGAGACTCCTGCAGCTCTCCCCATTTTGGCTGCACAGATTTATGGAATAGGGGCTTAGCGGCCAAAATTGGTTACCGCCTGTTGCCGCCAGAAGCTGGACTGTGATTTCTTGGAATTCATCCCTGCGTTACTGCATTCCCGCACCTGCTTACAGATGCACCCCAATACCCCTTTCAAGAGACGTGGAGGAAGGCCTTATAAAACAATGTTCTGTATTGTGGCTAAGGGTCACATGGTCGATGGCAGGTATGTGTCACAGAGTTAGCTTGTCTCTGTGATGTAGCTCATAGTGTTTCTCTAGTGCATAAAGGCACTAAGAGGTTCTTTTGTTGCACCTGGGTCCGGGCTGCAGGTAGCTATGAGAGATTGGCTGGTCTGGCTACCCACATACCTCACATCTGTGTGTGGTTACAGCCTATATAATGGAGGCTGTTGTTTGGCACATGGTCTGTGTGTTGGGAGGGAGAAGGCCTCCTGTGTGTGTGTGAGGCTCCTGAAGTACTGGACCTTATCCCAGCCTGTGTGCCCACAGGCCTGGAGGAGCAGAGCCCTGCTATGGACATTTATACTTTGTTTAGCTTTAGCTAAAGGCTATTTATTTTCTGTTTGTGCTTCTGGAGTTTATGAAGAAATAAACCCACATGAAATTTTAATTCCTGTTTTCCTCCCATCACACCTGAGCGAGTACAACCCCTACAATTGGTGGAGAATGCGGGCAGTGTTCCCAGCAGAGCCTTGAGACTGCTACAGGAAGGACTGCATGTCCTGGGTCAAGTCTGTCGCAAGCCATCAAGAATCACTAGACAAAATGGAGGACCTGCTGAAACACCTTGTCTAATCGCAGCAGCAAGAAACCAACAAGCTGTTGTTACAGCAGATCCAACAGAGCCAGCAGGAGTAGCGGCTGCAGATGCAGCTTCTGTCGACCGCCATCCAGGGCAAGACTAGCGCCCCAACCCCAGGTCCGGCTGATGACACCCTTGTCCGGAAGGAGGTAAGATGGGCTTTTTAGAAAATGACTCCCAGGGATGATGTTGAGGCTGAAGAACCTGCAGTGGAGAATTGCAATATTGAAGCTGAAGAACCTGCAGTGAAATTCAGTGACGAGGCTAAAGAATCTGCAGTGGAGAATTGCATTACTGAAGCTGACGAACCTGCAGTGAATTGCAATGTTGAAGCTGAATTATATTACTTTTCATTGTATTGATTATAGTCATTGAAGTAATTGCACCTATGAAAATTTTCCATGACTGCAAAATCAACAATATTTATGAATAAGACTATACTGCTGAATATGGAACTGAAGATGTTCAGGGAGAGGGATACTCTGATCAAGCAGCAGTAATTGTCTGAACTCCTGCAATGATGTAAAACATTGGCCACCTGTTAATTAAACTCTTATTTATATAGCTCTAACATATTCCTTGGCACTTTACAATTCAGAGATTATATGTGCAAATAATATCAGCTAAGATAGAACACAAAAGCAATTTTTCTACACTGATAAAAACCATCCACAGGAATGATCCAGGACACATGAGGTCTTAAGGAATGCAGTTATTAATGTTATCTGCAATACTTTAGCTCTTCATTATGCATGTATTTGTTTGTATTTCTTGGTTTTATTCCACATCAAAGACAAGCTACATTCTCATTGTTTAAGGAATGGAAAGGATATAAAAGTGATAATTTGAAAAAGAACAGTTTTTACTTCTCTGTCACTCTTAATAGGGATAGATGTGTGACCTTGAAATCAGTTGTGTCACCAGACATATCCTTGAGCCCAGACAGAGCAACATTGTCTAGACATTGGACCACTGCACAAAGTCGATGGCATATCTGAAACCAGCTGTAGAAAAAGCTCAGATTTTGGCAATGTAATTGCAAACATGTCAGCATTAAAGTTAGGTATTAAAAAGAAGCTTCTGATAACTTAGATGTATATGGGGAGTTGTATATGTTTATTTATCTTCAAAGATTAAAATGCGACAAAAGTAGAATTATAAGTAAAAAAACAAAAGAAGAAATATACCAAAAGGAATAATATTAGCAGATGATTCACTTTTAAAATACCTTTGAGGTTCTGTAGGTTATTAGAAAGATACATAAAGTCACCTAATTATAATATTTTAGAAGATAAGCTGAAATCAGCATTGGTCATGCTCCATGCTGAGCTGAATTACCTTGGAATGCCAAATTTAGAAGCAGGCAAAATGCAGGGCTACATACAAATAGATTCTGACAGTTGACTGAAAGGAAGCTAGCTCCATGCTATGATTTCTAATGGAGAACTAATTACAAAGTTCAGAAACATACAGAGAATGGCCTTTTTGTACTTCCAGCTTTTGATTTTATTTAATAGTGCTTAGTGTTTTCTAATCGCATGAGTCTTTTTTTTCGCATAATAGGATACACACCTTTTATCTACAAATGTATAGCATTGTTTGTAAAATTGACGTATCATTGTCTACATATATCCAATTTTTAAAAAGTATATAAATTCAGCTACGACATGTGCAAGAATTTAAACCCCTTGCCTATCTTATTCTCTACTTTTAATGATTATTCCAAAAGTGGGCATTTTATTATAGAGCATCATATTTCAAATAGATCTCGTTAGCAGATGAAAAAGTGTTTTTTATGCTCCACAAACATCAATTTAAAAGGCATGATCAATTAATACTCTGATTGAATTTATCTCATTTAGAAACTGGTGATAGATAGGTCTCACTCTTATTGATAGTTTTGAGTTCATCCGACACATTATTTAATTTAAAAAGCATCCTTGGTGACCAGCCTGTAGACTACTGACAGATTTGCAGATAATCTGAATTGTACAAAGCTAAAATCTGTTTATGAGATTGCCTTGGCATGTAGAGGTATCTATCAGTAGTATCAAGGCATCTATAAGAGCATGCAGGTCATAGAAAGTTAAATAAAATGAGACCGTAATATCTGTGATGCAATATCTTATTCCAGAGAAATCCACATTTTTCCTAATATGTAAATAAGCAGTTAAGATCAATGGGCCGGACATCAATCTTCCTGAGAATTTTCCTCCAGAGCTTAAATTAAATAAAAAGGTGTGAGACATGTAAAGACTGTCAGTCTGCTCTTCTGATTGTCTCACTCTGATAATGCTCCATTTCACTTAAATAATTTCTGGAGGCAGATTCTCAGAGAGATCACATCTAAACAGAACATTTACATAAGGACTCACATATATTACTATGCAGGATGGGTATTACGCTAAAGTCCTCAGCTAGTCTGTACGAAGACCTATAGATGCGAGGGAGGGATCCCTACAAGAACTAGGGACTGGGAGAAAGATGGACACCTCCTAACAGAAGTTGTAGCAGTAAAAGACAAACAAACAACATAGAACATAGAAGTCCGAAGACCAAGCAATACTGACTGAGTAAGGTAACAAAGCACCTGGCTACCTTAAGAGTATAAATTACAATGAAGTCCAGCTAAGTCAGAAGGGCGGAGCAGGATTAAATAGGCAAAAAAGGTCATGTGACCAGCAAGATAGAAAAAACCTAACAGGAGAGTTCTAACAGTCAGTTCCCACAACAGGATGGACTGTGTCCATCATGCACTTAAACGATCACTGCGTGTAAACATGCATGGATAGTTAAGTGCTGACAGCTGTCTGTGACAGCTGATAGGCACGGGAAGAGGTGCAGGGACCCATGCTGTCGGTCCCTGCACCCAGATCGCTGTGATCGGTCACATATCAGCACTTCCTGTCCGATCAGTGCAGCAGCTCAGCTCAGCCAGTGGCCGAGCATCTGCACTAACAGCTAACAGCGATATCCGCGCCACCCCTGGCTGTTTACCCCCTAATTGCTGCTATCGAGTGTGATCAAAGCGTTCAGGAGGGCGACAGATGGACCGGAGCTCCCTCTGCATTCAGATCGGCGTCCCCGAGATGTCATTGCGGGGCCCGATCATTGCCATGGTCACCCGGGGTTGTCATGATGACCCCCGGGTCATCAAGCTACAGAAAACATGATATCAGAAGCTTTCAGTATAGGTATAATGCACTGCAATGCATTATGCCTGCAATAAAAGTGAAAAAAGTGAAAGTCTCTTAAAGGGACTAGGTAAAAAATTAAACATTTGTAAAAAAAAATGTAAAAACATTACAAAATAATAATAACAATAAAAATCCACTAATAAATAAACATTTTTATGTAAAAGAAAACAAAAAAACAAAAAGTACACGTTTGGTATCGCCGTGTCCGGAATAATTCGATCTATAAAAGTGTCATACTAGTTAACCCCTTCAGAGAACGCAGTAAAAACAACAAAAAAAGTAGCAAATTATACTTTACCATCATACCGCTTGGAAAAAGTGGAATAAAACGTGATTGAAAAGATGAATAATAATAAAAATAGTATCACTGAAAGCGCCATCCTGTCCCGCAAAAATCAAGCACACTCAGGAGAAATTGCACAACAAATTCTGGGGTCCAATTTCTCTAGTAACCCTTGAGAAAATAAAAAAAATTGGGCTAAAAGAAAACATTTGCAGGAAAAATGTGTTTTTAAGTTTCTTAGCTCTGTTATAAACTTCTGTAAAGCACCTGGTGGTTCAAGATGCTCACCACGCATCTAAATAAGTTTGTTGAGGGGTCTAGTTTCCAAAATGGCATTACTTGTGGGAGATTTCCACTGTTTAGGTACATCAGGGGCCCTCCAAAAGTGACATGCCCTCCGCTCTTATTCCAGCCAATTTTGTGTTCAAAAAGTCAAACCTTTCTCCTTCCCTTCCGGGTCCTGCCGTGCACCCAAACAGTGGTCTTCCTCCACACATGGGGTATCGGCGAACTCAGGAGAAATTGCAAAACAGTGTTTGGGGTCCATTTTCTCCTGCTACCTTTGTAAAATAAAAAAAATGGTGCTAAATATGTTTTGTGGGGAAAAAATTTGATTTTTAATTTTCACAGCTCTATATTATAAACTTTTGTGAATCACCTGGGGGTTCAAAGTGCTCACCATACATCTAGATAAGTTCCTTGGGGGTTCAAGTTTTCAAAATGGGGTCACTTTTGGGGATTTCTACTGTTTAGGTACATCAGGGACTGTCCAAATGTGACATGGTGTCCAATCTCAATTCCAAACAATTTTGTGTTGAAAAAGTTAACCGGCGCTCTTTCCCTTCGGAGCTCTGCCATGCGCCCAAACAGTGGTTTACCCCCACATATTGGGTATCAGCATACTCAGGAAAATTGCACAACATCTTTTGGGGTCCAATTTATCCTGTTATCCTTGGGAAAATAAAATATTAGCGGCAAATGGTCACTTTTGTGGAAAAAATATGATTGTTTTTTCAGGGCTCTACGTTATTAACTTCTGTGAAGCACTTGGGAGTTCAAAATGCTCAACACACATCTAGATAATTCTTTGGGGGGTCTAGTTTCCAAAATGGGGTCACTTATGGGAGTTTCCACTGTTTAGGTACATCAGGGGATCTCCAAACGTGACATGGCGTCCGGTCTCGATTCCAGCCAATTTTACATTCAAAACCCAAAATGGTGCTTCTTCCCTTCCGAGCCCTGCCATGTGCCTAAAGAGTGGTCTTCCTCCACACATGGGGTATCGGTGTACTCACTAGAAATTGGAAAACAAATATTGTGGTTCATTTTCTCCTGATATCTGTGACAAAATAAAAAAAGTTGTGTCCGAAGTAAAATTTTTGTGAAAAAAAGTTAAATGTTAATTTTTTCCTTCCACATTGCTTCAATTCTTGTGAAGCACCTAAAGGGTTAATAAACTTTCTGAATGTGGTTTTGAACACCTTGAGGGGTGCAGTTTTTAGAAAGGTGTCACTTTTGGGTATTTTTTATCATATTGGCCCCCAAAGTGACTTCAAATGTGAGGCAGTCCCTAAATAAATGGTTTTGTAAATTTTGTCTGAAAAATGAGAAATCGCTGGTCAAGTTTTAACCCTTCGTAACAAAAAAATATGCTTCAAAAATTGTGCTGATGTAAAGTAGACATGTGTGAAATGTTATTTATTTAATTATTTTGTGTGACATAATGGTCTGATTTAGGGACATAAAAATTAAAAGTTTGAAAATTGTGAAATTTTCAAATTTTTGCCATATTTACATCTTTTTTACAAATAAACATAATATTTTGAAGAATAATTTTACCGCTATCATAAAGTATAAAATGTCACGAAATAACATTCTCAGAATCAGCTGGATCCATTGAAGCATTACAGAGTTATAACTACATAAAGTGACTGTGGTCAGATTAAAAAATTAAGGCCTGGTCATTAACCTACAAGGTGGCTTGATACTTAAGGAGTTAAATATTTCTCTAAGCTTCCAGCCATTCATTCAACCAGCACAGCTGCACTTTCCCGATTAAGGTGCAATCCACATTAAGGCTAAGTTCACACGTTGCGGAATTGCCGCGG
>VIAB01017598.1:30593-43097 GCA_009801035.1 Oophaga pumilio | reverse complement strand
AAAAAGCCTTTCATCAATGAGAAGCAAAGAAGAGCCAGGCTTAAGTTTGCCAAAGACCATAAGGATTGGACCAAAGAGGACGGAAGTAAAGTGATCTTCTCTGATGAGGCTAATTTTCAGCTTTGCCCAACACCTGGTCATCTAATGGTTAGACAGAGACCTGGAGAGGCGTACAAGCTACAGTGTCTTGCACCCACTGTGAAATTTGGTGGAGGATCGGTGATGATCTGGGGATGCTTCAGCAAGGCTGGAATTGGGAAGGTTACTCTTTGCGAAAGACATATGAATCAAGCCGCATACAAGGTTATGCTGGAAAAACAGTTGATTCCTTCTGCTCAGGCAATGTTCCCTAACTCTGAGAACTGGTTTTTCCAGCAGGACAATGTGCCATGCCACACAGCTAGGTCAATGTTGGATGAAGGACAACCACATCAAATCCCTATCATGGCCAGCCCAGTCTCCAGGCCTGAACCCCATTGAACACCTCTGAAATGTAATCAAGATGAAGATGGATAGTCACAAGCCATCAAATAAAGAAGAATTGCTTACATTTATGTACCAGGAGTGGCATAAGGTCACCCAAAAGCAGTGTGAAAGACTGATGGAAAGCATGCCAAGACGCATGAAAGCTGTGATCAAAAATCATGGTTATTCCACAAAATATTGATTTCTGAACTCTTTCTGAGTTATACCATTAGTATTGTTGTTTCTAAATTATTCTGAACTTGTTTTCTTAGCATTATTTGAGGTCTGCAAGCACTGCATTTTTTTGTTATTTTGACAATTTCTCATTTTCTGAAAATAAATGCAAAATGTATTGCTTGGAAATTCAGAGACATGTTGTCAGTAGTTTTTAGAATAAAAGAGCATTTTACTCAAACATATACCTATAAAGAGAAAAATCAGACAAACTGAAAATTTTGCAGTGGTCTCTTAATTTTTGCCAGAGCTGTATATCTAGGAGAAAAAAGAAGCAGATTTCTCTGATAATGTCATGATTCCTTCTATCGGTGGGTGTGCCTGGATGCAGTGAGTGTGTACAGGAAACGTTGGCACAACTCTAAAGTGAGAAGGTGGTGCACAAGTAGGATCCCAATCCGGAACTCATGTAAAACTAACTTTGCACACCCCAAGAGGATTTTGCAGAAAAGTGCTTATTTAATGAAGTACAGTACATACAGTAAATAGACATTTCAGTCTCAGTGACTTTCATCAATGTACCATATGATGTACTGTGAGTTCATATGCTATGGCAGATAGATCTTCAACTATCATGGGCCAGGCGCCTGGTGGAGTGTGCCTTTGGCATTCTGTGTGCAAAATGGCGGGTTCTCCAGTCTGCTATTCAGCTGAGTGAAGCCAACGTCAGTGAGGTCATAAAAGCATGTGTTATTCTAAATAATTTCACCAGAATGCATGTTTGTGGCCCATCTGATGTTGGTGAATGTGTGGTGACCAATGGGTATGCCTACGCCCCCATGTCATCCCTTTACGTCGCCCACTCTCAGGACTGAAAACCCGTGATATCTTTACCCAATATTTTGTGTCACCTGAAGGTAGTACAACATGGCAAGATGATGCATTATCCATGCTGTAATGTATTTTTGTGTGTATATATGAATATTTTTTTGGTATGACATAGTCTGTGTCTGGTCTTTACGTTCATAGCAGATGTGTTGGGGATGTAGTAGAACTTACTTATGAAACAAGACACCAAAATTTCTATAAAAATATATTTTTATATGTGCAAACTCTCACTTGAGGTAGTGACAACCATATTTTAGTCATATGGTATATGTCTTCATAGCACTATACTGTAAGTGTGCATTATTACACAACAAGTACAAAAATGTCATAAAAAATATACATTTGCATAAATAATAATAGATAAGGAAAATAACAAACTTTCACTATGACTAGTGAGCACCATATCTGACCCATATGGTTGGGTTTTAAGACTAGACTATAGCAATTATGCATAAGCCAACATGTTTTCAAAAGAAATATAAAGAAATAACAAACCTTGGTATAAATTGAGATATTAAGAAAATAACAAACTTTGAGGTAGCCCATTTAACACCATATATGTACCATATGCTGTTTGTAGGCATTAACATTTGTGCAAATATGCTTTACACAACATGGTGTAAAAAATAATATAAAAAAATAACAAACTTTTGTGTAAATAATAAGAGATAATGAAAATAACAAACTTTGACTATGCCTACTGAAGAGCATATTGGTCCAATATGTTTTTTTGAGGCATTTAGATTAGTGCAAATGTCTTTGACACAACATGAGTTTAAACTAAATATAAAAAAATAACAAACAGGATTTGAAATCATAATATATAATAAAAATAACAAATGGTATGTGGATTGTGGGGTTGGTGGGTGGCCAACGCCTCTGGGTGGTTGGCTTTGATGAGAACCTTAACCATCAACCTGTTGGGGTGGATTTCTTGGCCCTGAGCTAACATCTGCCCACGGTCAGGTTGGTGTGTGGGCACATTGCCATACAGATAAGGGAGATTATATTCCTGTGTAAGATGGTACCCCCGAGAATCATACCCCCCCAATATGACCATGTTGTGCACATCCAGGTAGGGACCAGCCTCCAACACTGGATCTGTACAAGTGGCCATATTGGGAAGTCGGATTATAGCCTGCCATTTGACCCTGTTGCTGCCAAGGTTGGTTTTGTGGGGGAATGGGTTGAGGTGTAGGTGCCCGTGCAGGAGGATCCTCAGATCCTAATTGAGCATGCACATTTTGTTGGGGGGTAAGCCGCAGAAAGTTACAGGGAGAGAGCTGCCACCTCTCTAGGAATTTGAATACCTCATATGGGGTATTAGGGTGTGTGCATGCATCAATTAGGATGTGAATTGATCCTCGCACACGGAGCCTGATCTCACGGGTTAGGGGACGAAGGTAGCGGGCAAGACTACGGGCATAGGCCTCCTCACCCTCATCCACAGCTGCCCTTGAAAGGTAAATGAGTACCCCAGTGTCCACATGCCTCCAGGTTTCCGAAGCTGTGATGTCTTGCCGTCTTCTCCCACGGCGGGATATTGCAGCAGCCTGGGGGGAGCCCCCCAGAGGTATAGTGGGGCTGCTGCTGTTTCCTGCTTCATCACCAATGGCGGATGCTGCTTCAGCTGGTGCCTCTGGTACAGGTAGAGGAGGAGGTGGTTGCTGAGGTCCTTGTGCTTGGGAACCTTGGGAGATGCTGATGGGAGGGTCACAAGATGGGCCAGCCACCTCTTCCCCTCCCCTACCGGGTCAATAATGGCCTCTGAGTCGGAACCTGTCTCCCTCTCAGTGAGGTTGGACTGAGTTCTGTTAGGAAATTAAATGGGATTGGAAGATGTTGGAGAGGTGACACTAAGCTGCATATGTGTTATGTGGTGTGATGTATGTACTTAAGGTCTGAGATCCAGAATAGGAGCCAGAAAAGAAAGTCAGTCAAAATATACGTATTTTCTTTTTGTGGGGGCTGCAGACCCGCTCCTGGACCTCTGCTGCCATTCCCGCTGATACTGATCACGGATGCTTCTCCATCTTCTCATAACATCATCCACTGCAATGTGACATATAATGTAAGAAATTACCTAGCTGCACAATGTCAAATTGTTCTATATACACGTCATATAGTCATGGGGGCCTAGTCGGATGTGACTATCCTAACATTTTGGCGCCTAAAAAAATATAAAAAAACACTATTTTAGGGGAAATCATCGCTCTAATAAGGTTCTGACAGTGAAGAAGTTTGCAAATAAATCAAGTAACTTACTGATTCGCTGCTGCTCCTCGTGTGGGCTGTCCCCAAAGTGGGGAAACATCTGCCCACAGATGCGCCTCTATGCCGCCTCTTTCCTTGCGCTGTCTGCCTAATGTGCATCTTGTTGGTCCCAAATTTCGGGCCTCTCCTGCACCAACACAATCAGCATCTCGACATTGATGAGCGTTGATATCATGGCCAACTCTGTGGAGGCGTTCTTCCAGGATGTCTGGCGCTCTTTTTGAGCTAATTTGCATGTGTCAGCTTCGTGATGCATGTGTTGCACCATTTCCTGTGAGTGGCAGAAGTCTTGCGTATTTCTCGCAAGTCACACGTCTGGTCCATGTGTAATCCGTTGTTTTCTCGCACCCATAGACTTTCATTGGTGTACAACGGGCGTAATACGCTGACAATCGCAGCATGCTGTGGGTGTCTCACACCGTAACATACGGCCGAGAAAAATACGCATGATCAGAGCTGCCCCATAGAGAAATATTGGTCCGTGTGTAATGCATGGTTTTCACGCCTCTCACTCGTCCGTATTCCTCCTTAGGCTGGGGTCACACACACCGTGTAAAAAATCTGACCGTTTTAGTGGGACGATTATCTGAGAAAAGTTTCATGAACATTGATGCGTCTTGCATCAGATTTTCCATACCCATAGACTTGCATTGGCTATTGGCATTGGCGATTGTCGACCCACAATCAGTGACAATCGCAGCATGCTGCGATTGCACTCGCACGTTTAAAACAGACCACAAAAAATCTGATACTGGGAGCTGCTCCATAAATTACCATTGGTCCGACTGCAATGCGATATTTCATCGCTTTGTAGTGGTACGATTTTGTTGCCAGTGTGACCCCGGCCTTAGTGTGACGCCGGCCTTAGTAGTTTGAACTGGATTCATTTTGGAATTGGGAGCCAGTTTAGGGATTTGCAGAGGGGAGAAACAAGGGAGTAGCGAGGAGAGAGGTGGATTAGTCGGGCAGGGCAGCAGAGTTGAGGACAGACTGTAGTGGTGCAAGAGAGTTGACGGGGAGGCCACAGAGGAGAGTGTTGCAGTAATCAAGGCAGGAGATGATGAGACCTGTTTGTATATGCCCACTGGCTGATGAGAAGCTGGATGTAAATCTGAGGTCAAAACATTGCACATATACATATCAATAAATAAACTACTTTATGAATTGGATTGCTGCAATCTCTCTTGTTACAAAATTTGTTAAACCCATGAGTCTGCTCATTATTTATAGTTCTTGCTTAACAGAGTGGGTAACATGTCATCTGCTTGACTGACTACCAAACTTGAGAAGGTGGTGAACCATTTTAGAATGCACTCTAAGTTTAGTGCACTGAGCAGAACTTAAACATGCTTTTTCTTGTAACTTTGCCTTTGACAGCTCATATTTAACGTGAGTGACATTAATTCAACAGAGAGGAAAGAGATATAGTCAGCAAGCTTTAACTTGCCAACTTGGGACAATAATAAAAATGGAGTTCTTAAAAGTATTTTTGAACACATATTTGCAAGGCTTTTTATTAAGAAAATCTGAAATTACCTGTATACAAATCAATGTACAAAAATTGTGGAATCATCCACAATGGAATATTTGGTCACCTTTTTTACTTTATAGCAAATATACAAATTACATACATGACAATCAGTTCTGAAACTGTTATGAACTAACTTTTCTATCCATAGTAATCAATCAAAATTCAGATTTCATTTCTCGCAATGGTCTTGATAAACTGAAGTGTCACTATGATTGGTTGCTTTTAGAGGTGAGCGGAATAAATTTCCTAAAATTCACAGTTTCAAACAAATTCAACCATTTTGAGATTTGATTGGCAGGTTGCAAAAAAATAAAATGTGTTTGTCACTATTTCTCACACTGTTGGAGCAACAGAGAACAGGCTAAAGTCTTTTTGCATGTCCATGAGAGCCTCCCTTCAATGTCCGGCAGCTATGACATGTTAGATATTATAATACCTTGTACAGTGATGGTCAGAACCTGGGCCATTGGAGATCAGTGGTTTGTAGAAGAGCACATCTTGTATGCCAGAGTCATTTTACATCTCCATAGTCACTGGGTAAGTCGCTCTCTACTGTAGAGTGTAAGCTGTTATTGTTTTTAGGGTTCTCTCTCTCTCGTCTGTAGAGTGTAAGCTCTTATAGTCAACCGGGTCCTCTTTATTTAACATATAACATGTAAGCTCTTATGGTCAGCAAGATCATCTCTTTATCTATCTGTAGTGTAGAGTGTAACCTTTTATGATCAGCAAGGTACTCAGTCTCTCCCTTCCGTAGATCTGTAGAGTGTAAGCTCTTATGGTCATTGGAGTCCTCTTTCTCTTGCCTGTACAGTGTAAGCTCTTATGGTCAGCAAGGTTCTCTTTCTCCTGTCCCCTACATGTATTTTCCTAGTAATAGCAAACTTTCTAGGATTGAAACTCACCACAGATCAAATTTTGGGGGAAATTTGTAGAAGTCGGAGAATATTGGAATTTCAAAAGATCTGCTGATATGATCTGAGTAATTTCTATTTTTTAGATTAAGTACAAGGAGTATAATGGTATTTTTTTTAAAAAAACATGGAATTCTCATAATTTTTTATTCCTAAATCAGATACTAACACACGACAAAAAATTATAATTATTCGGCAAAATAAATGGAGCACCTAAAAATCTTAAAAGGTTTTTTCTTGTGGACATCTTAGTGTCAGGATAGAAAACTCAAAGCAAAATGCCTGGAAAATAGGAAATACACAATAAAACAAATGAGAAAAAAACAGAAATAAATGTTTGCAACAGAACTTTTAGTGTAATGATCAGCGTTTGTTCAGTTTTTTGATGATGCAGAATTTGTGCAACCATTCCACACCTTAGGAAAAACGTGAAGATTGACCTGCGCTATAGGACTTCACTATAGATAAAATGGCTAGGGCTAACCTAGGTGGTATAAAAACCATGCAAGAACAATACGGAAAGGAGGGTGATAAGCAGCCCTGCATGGTTTTTATCACCTTCTTTCTGTATTGTTCTTGCATGGTTTTTATACCACCTAGGCTAGCCCTAGCCATTTTATCTATAGTGAAATCTTATAGCGCAGGTCAATCTTCACATTTTTCCTTATTTTCTAGTTTGGGCTGACACCTACCCTCATTTGACCTTAGCAGCTGAGGACTTATTTCCATTTAGTGTTGGGTAAGCGCTTGGGTGATTTTTTGTTTCATTCCACACCTTAGTTTACTTGTGTTTTTTCCTTGCGTTTTTGCGTGCATTTTTTTACATGTGTTTTGGACGTATGCGATTTTGTCTCAATAAAGTTGGTTAAAACACAGGCAGCAGAACAAACAGTAAGATGCCCAAAGTAAAGAGTTCAACACTTAAACACATATAGAGACATAAAAATATATATAAAGAGATAGCTATCTCTGCACTCTACCCATTGACCAGCAGGTGATTTTCATCAGCTCTACTTACCCATTTGAATTGTAGGCTCATAGCCCAGGAGAGACATGTTTGTCCATTTAACTGAAGGTTGATAGCTCAAGAGATATATGTACAGTAGAACAGGGACCCATCAGAGGTATGTCACCTTGCCGTGGTTGATGGACATACATGAATTGGCCAATGAACCTTCATTTTTGTAAGTACATCTTACTGAGTAATAACACAGTTTAGATTCAATGTTTTCAGTGTTTGCATATATCTTGTCTCATATAGAGTGTTGCTGTGTTTTCATTTTCTAAAGATATAGCTAGATAGATGATAGAAATATATTTGATAGAAAAGATAGAGAGATAGATATCCTGCAGATATCTCATTTTCCAACAACCCTACATATTATAATCGTGCACCCTTGGGTGCCTTTCATGTGGCACTAAAGGGTTTTGTAGCCTGGTTTAGCCTAAGAAAAAATAGATATTTTAAAAAAATAAATACATAATTTAAAAAATCAAGTGGAGTCCTCTCTATTTTTGATAACCAGCAAAGGTAAAGCAAACAGCTGTGAGCTAATATTATCATGCTGGGACGATCCATGGTTATTATGTCCTTACCCAACTAAAAAACAAGCCCGCAGCCACACCAAAAGCGATATATCTTCCCAATTAAACTGGTGCGGTGGCTTTTGGGGTTGATGACAACTGTGCAGTGTTAGCTGACATCAAGCCCTGTGTTAGTAATGAAGTGGCATATATCAGACACTCCAATTACTAGTCCAGTAGGTATAAAGATAAAAAACACACACACAAATAGTTTATTAAAAAAACACTACTTGACTTTTTCCTTGGTTCAACATTTTATAAAAAAAAAGTCATGCAGGTCCGACGTAGTCCAAGGATTCTGATGTAGTCCACAAATGGAAACCTGAAAAACCTAAAAATAGAGAAATAAAGAAATAAAAGCAAGAATCAGTCCTTCGTTCACTAAATTATTAAGAAAGCAAAGTTCCCAGCTCTGACGTAATCCACCGGTCCACAATATTCCTCGAATACCTAGATCAAAGGCTATGGATACTCAAAACAAGGTTCCATAAGCTTTGAGCAGCAGCCACTCTAGGCTCATGCCAGGCCTGGAGAATGATGAGCGGTGACGTCAGGAACTCGCCCAGAACCCGCAAGATTAATTGTTATGCTGCATCTTGGAAAAATGCACCGCAGGTGAGTTTAGGCAGCACAAAAAAGTACAGTGGGCATGAGATTTCTATTTATCCCATCCACTTTGCTTATACTGTAAAACGCAGAGTTTTGGACACTGCAAAAATATGCTACGTACGAAAGGTTAGTAACACTGATCGCGGGTACGTACGTTAAAAAAATCACCTGAATGAAATGGGATTTGCCTATAGAAAAGACAAATGAAAATAAGCACTAACACCTAAACTAAAGAAAATAAGGTTATAGTGTGGTAAAGAGAAGCAGTCATGGAGTGTAGGTGATTGGATGAAATTTCCGGGATTGTTCGACAGGAGTTTGGGTTCATGCCCTGCATGTTTGACGCTCTTTAGAGCACCAATCAACATGCATGGATTGTGTGTGCCATGCACTGTAATGCCACAGCCATATTGGTTGTGGCATTACAGTGATTGGCTGGCCACACAGCATCATCAGGTCTATATCAGACCTGGCGCCACCCTGCTCGTCACATTCATCCAGAATCAGCTAGTGTAAGGAGAGTTGCTGCAGAGATAGAGTCAAATTTGGGGGGTTTCAAAGATAGTGTGGGTATAACATAATTGAATACACAAATCCAGCTAAATCAACAGTCCTTCTAAGAACTAATTACAGGGTATATAGATTGCAGTGCAAGGTAGTCAGGGAACGTATGTGGGTATATAGATATCAGTAGCAGGCAGGCATTGTATGTGGCATACTTCACTGCGTACATCAAGAGGGTCCATTCCATTACTGTCTGCTGCTGATGCCTATCACATATATTGACCGTATATACATAGCCCCAGGTATCAGTGGCCAGGAATAATTTTTTGGCATCTTAATCCTGATTATTTAATTCAAAGCCAATCCAGAGCATACATTTTTTTCTCCATTTTCTTGTTGAGACTGCAGAATATAGCCAGATCATTTTCATAGTACAGCATGAAAATCCAGCTATTTTAAACGGGTTTGCCCATCCCAGCGATCACATCTGAGTGAGCAAAAAATTCCGCCATTTTTGTGGTACTGTAATAAAAAATTTCAATTGTCTTATACAATTTCTTGACACCATTTTGCTGCCAAAAAAATATTTAGCTGCCAAAAAAATATTTAGCTACAGAGCAGATATTTTACACACTGGGTTTTGTCCGCCACACGGATCGCTCAAAATTGTGCTATTTCAGGCCTCCATAGAATTGTTTTTGTTGTGTCTTAGACTACTTATTGACACAATTTTGCTGGCCAAAAAATAAAAAAATATAGGCCAGATATTTAAAAGTGGACTATCTCCGTCAGACGCCTCATCTATCTATTGGCTACAAATTGTGGCATTGAAGGCCTCCATTCAACTGTTTTTGCTGTGTGTTACTCCAATTATTAACACTATTTTGCTGTAAAAAAAAACAATACAGGCCACATATTTTACAGTGTAGTATCTCCGTCACATGCCTCATCTATCTGTGGGCTACAAATTGTGGCATTTGAGGCCTCCATTCAACTGTTTTTCCTGTGTCTAGTTATTGACACCAGTTTGCTGGAAAAAAAAATGTTACCTACAGGCCAGATATTTTAAACTGTTGTTTTTCGGCACACGGATCATATACAAGTTCGCTCCAAATTCAGCCATTTGTAGTGAACGTAGAAAATATTGCAGTCCATTTAAAATGGGCAAGGCACGTGGCAAGGGACGGGGAAGTGGACGTGATGGTGATGGTGCATGAAGAGGCTGAGGCCATGGGCAAGCTGAAATTAGGCCACAACAAACACCCACATCTTCCTGCTCAACCTTCCTGTCCCAATTACTAGGGGACCGCAGCAGCACACCACTATTGAACCCAGAGCAGTGTCAAAAGGTTGTTGGTTGGATAGCAGATAATGCTTCCAGTCACTTTGCCACCACCACCAACCTATCTTCCACACGGCAAGTCTGAGTAGCCATGAGTCTGGACTGCATATTCCTCACCATGATCCTCCTTCCTCCCACCAAGCTGAGTGCCCGGAAACAACTGATCCCACACTTGGACACTCCGAAGAGCTGTTCACTTTTCCATTTATAGATTCGGCCCTCTCGCCCAGTCCACTTGAAGTGGGGCAAGATGAGATCGCATGCAGCGATGCCCAAATATTTGAGCAGCCACGGTCACACGAAAGTGATGGTGGGAACGCGTCACAAGAGGTGGACAATGATGAGACTCAATTGCCAGAAAGTCAGGAGGAGGACTAGGGTGCGGAAGTAGAAAACGATGTGGTGGATGATATATTAACTGACCCAAGCTGGCAGGAGGACATGCAGAGCGAGGACAGCAGCACACATGGGGAGGCATAGCACCCCAGCAGGCAGGAAGAAGCAGTGTTGTGGCCACAGACAGATAACGGGCAACCGTTCCCCATAAAAACAACATGACGGAAGTTGCCAGTACAACTGTTAGGTCTTCCCGAGTCTGGTTGTTTTTTAAAGACTCTGCCGATAACCCCAAATAGGCCATTTGCCAGGATCCAGTCAGACCATGGGATGGAACACGTCCTCCCAATGCCGAGGATTGCGGGCCCTATGTCAATCAAGGTTGCCCCCACAGTCTACAGTTCCTGCTCCTCCTCCTCTTCAGCCTCCATCTCTGAAACGACCACATCAGTCACAAGCTGAAAGCACTGCAGCACTGCCTTAGCCAAGTGGCAACAGGCTTTGCTGAAGCTAATATGCTTAGGTGACAAACCGCACAATTCTGAAGAGTTGTGGACAGCTCTGAAAGAGCAGGCAGATCTGTGGCTTACACCGTTGAACCTACAGCCAGGCATGGTCGTGTGTGACAATGGCCAGAACCTGGTGTTGGCTCCTAGGTGAGGCGAGCTCACACACGTACCATGCCTGGCCCATGTGCTTAACCTCGTGGTTCAGCGGTTTCTCAAAATCTACCTGGAGCTGCCTGTTCTGCTTGTAAAAGTACTCCGCCTGTGTGCCCATTTTGGAAAGTCAGCTACAGCTTCCGCCTCCCTTGCCATGCTTCAGCAGTGTTTGCAGCTTCTGTCTCACCGACTGTTGTGTGATGTCCCCACACATTGGAACTCTACACTGCATATGTTGGAAAGGATTTGTGAGCAGAAGAGGGCAGTTGTTGACTACCAGCATCAACAAGGCCATCGGTATTCAGTTCAGACTCCACACATCATACCTCAGGAGTGCACATGGATGTCAGACTTATGTACCATCCTCCAAAACTCTGAGGAGTCCACAAAGATGGTGAGTGGCGATGACGCCATAATTAGCGTCACCATCCCGCTTCTCTGTGTTCTGAAATGCTCTCTGCTCACAATCAAAAAGGATGCATTGCAGGTGGAGCATGATGAGATAGAGCAAGGAACCATACAGGGTGATTACACACAGCCCAGCCTCATGTCATCCCAACATGGATTGGTTGAAAATGAGGTAGAGGAGGAGGAGGAGGAAGAACAGGAGCTACTTTCATGTGCTATAGACTGTACTAGAAGCACAACTGTCATACTGTATGTTCAGCATGGATGGCCTGAGGACAGGGAGGAAGAGGAAGAAAGCATGGTCAGTCGTCCTCTTGGTGAGGACACGGAAGTCTTGCCAGTCTGGCACGCATGGTTGACTTTATTTTGCGCTGCCTTTCCCGTGACCCTAGTATTCTCCATATTTTGGGTGACACTCATTACTGGTTGGTGACACATCTAGACCCACAATACAAGAAGAACTTTCAATCTCTTCTTCCAGAGGCAGACAGATGTACTAAAATGGTGCAGTACCAGAAGGCCCTTGTTGCGGAATTATTAAAATAATTCCCATCTGAAAACACTGGCGGCAGGGGTCACAGTTCTTTGGACAGCCAACCAAGGAGTACAGGAGAGAGAGACACAACTCCAATCCAACAGAGGCAGAGGAACACTGGCAAAGTTCGGGGAGAGTTTTCTCAGACCCTCCCATCGCAGTAGCCCTGAGGCGCGGGGTACTGTCACAAGGAGCGCAAAGTTTTGGAAGAAGCTGAGAGAGTACCTTGCTGACCATACTATACTACACTAGCCACTAAGGAGACTCAAGGTCTCCAAAAA
>VIAB01017598.1:13631-24591 GCA_009801035.1 Oophaga pumilio | reverse complement strand
GATGCAACAGCCACTTAATTGTTTTCAAATAAGTGTTTTTAGTGTCAGAAGAGTTCACCTATCGTTTCTTGTGGCCCAACCCTCCTCCCATAGAGGAGTTCAAATAAATATAAATTTAAAAAAATTATAGGGTTGTACAGGAAGAGCAAATAGATAGTCATGGTATGGCACTGCGCCCTGCCTACACTCGAGAATTTTTTTTATTATAAGCATTAAATACAAATTTGTAAATGCAGATAAAATTTGTAAAAGTTGATAGAAAACCACAATCTGTTTCCTCCCAGCATTCATCTGTACACATCTCAGTATTTAGCTCACTATTAGCATGATCTTTTTCCCTTCGGCATTTCTCTGTATCCCGATCACAGATAGCAGAACATGCTTCAGCCACAGGGCAATAAGTATTGCCTACGATTGTAGAGTTCTGGATGACATTTTCACAGTGTGAAACATTAATTAGGCATAAAAACTTTATTGGCCTAGAACACAGTCAGTGGACTCTTAGTAATTACCTCCCCATTTACTGGAATATGCAGGTCTTCATATCCATTTGTAGGAATCCAGATATTAAAACTACAAAACAACAAAGATTATCTTTTACGTAGAAACAGATTATTGAAGGAATTGAAACAAGTTATTCAACATTTAGCATCCCTTGACAAAACAGTCGAACCATAATCGTGCCGTATCAGAATTACTAGAGCAAGGGGAACAAGGAAATTCTTAATGCAATAATGCAACTGCCCCACAATGAAGGTGAACTGTACTACAATGCTAGGAATAGGATTGATTGTCCAATGTCTGATGCCAGACTCCTTCAAACCTCAACTACCTGGTGGTGATCAGTGCTAAACAAAACCCAAGAAGCAAAATTAAGGATTTTTTTTAAGGAGTCTCAGGGCCCATATGTTAATTGGGAATCTCTCTTATTACAGTCTCCAATTTGCGGTGGTCTCATCAGAGCTTAATCTTAAATGCAGGTGGTTGGATGACCGCTGATGACCCTCAGGATTTAAAGAGTGCTTTTAAGATAGTATCAGGATCAACTTCAGCGGGAGGATTTGAAACAACACTGGAGGAAGAGGAGGTTGTGTTTCTTGTAGATTCACCTTCCTTCTTTGATGGGTTGTCACTTAATCTTAGAAGGATGGGCTGGTCTGATGTTATCACACTACCATGCAAATAAAGATTGCATTTGATTGGTTGTCCATCTAGGTATCTCTTGTTGCATTTTTTGTAGGCACCAACTGCATCTTCCTTTCTTACAAACACAACCTCTACAACTCCAGAACTCAACAAGCTGGCGCGCTTCAAGGCACCGCATACACAGAAAAGCTACATGATATCTTCCTCTGTAACTCTTGAATGCAAATTATTAACGGTCATTTTTGTGCCTTCTAAAGGGGTAAAGACTGACTCTTTTGGAGTCGGCCCTACTGAAGAACTGTCCTCCTTTATGACAAGAGTTCGAGACACATTGGTTAGAGTCCTTGTGTACAATAAAGGTGACAAAGTCTTGTGCTGAGTAGACATGGGAGCTGTGTATGCATTATTCTGTACCGCTTTAGTAAGAGGTAAAGTTTGCCCAAAAGAAAATTAATTTCCAGACATTCCCGGCCTTTTTTGCACAGTGTGGGCAGCTGTGATCTTCATCTTCTTGGTGGGGATATGGGAAAGTTCCAAGTCGTTATCAATACCATCATCGTCCATATCTTGTAAAGAGGAAATCTGTGGTTTCCCAGGTTCGTGGTTAACTACGTTTATTCGCATTCCTTTAACACTGGAAGAAATAGTTTTCGGCTGTGAAATTTTGATGGTCTTGGTAATATTAATGGGTGAAGATGAACAACCTTGTGCTATGGGTGAGTTGATAGTTACGGCAGGTATACTCCTCTTTATACTTTGTTTTTCACTCGCATCCATCAGTTTGGTTGGTTTTCCTCCAACACTGATCTGCTGCTTTCTAGAATTCAGAATCTCACGAGCAGCTTGCACTTTACCCTTTATACGGAAACTGGCATCTTTGCAAAACAATTTCTCACAGGCATTCTTTATGCCTAGCTTCAGACACGCATCTGTTACATCTATCTTCTGATGGGCATCAAATGCATTCCAGTAATTGGTGGTGGGTAAACGACTAATCATTGTAGGCTGGATCTCTTGATCTCATACCTCCCATAGCCCCCCTGTTATTAATACTGTACGTTCCCATTCACTTCTTTTCCTGATCGCTTCTTCCAACAACACGTCTGCCATATTTCTCCTACAAAACTGCACCTTCCCAACTGCAACTGTGTAGGAAACAACATTATTGTTTTCAAGGGTGTTTATGATGCCCATAAAAGAAAATATTTATAAAGTATGTTGATGTGTACCCCCCAGGGGAAATGTCTGTCAGCCCATACACTTACTGCATGGGCATTACAAGTATAGGAGACCCATTCCTTTAAATTGGGAAAAGATTTATAGGAGGCCCTCCTCCACGTCTCTTCCAAGGGGTATTGGCGTGCATCCAAAATTGGAGCCGACCTTGCATTCACTTCATGGGCAAACATTATGGAAGTAGCAAATTAAGAAAAATGGAAACTTTGGTTTTATGTGGCCATCCAGTATGTTGGTTCAAAGGGTTATTGGGGTGCATGTAACTTTGGGGCAGGGTAGGCCTTGCATTCAATGCATAAGCTAACATTATGGGACTAGAAAATTAAGAAAAATAGGAACTTTGGTTTCATGTGGCCATCCAATACGTTGGTTCAAAGGGTTATTGGGTTGCATGTAACTTTGGGGCAGAGCAGGCCTTGCATTCAATTCATAGGTTTAAGGCCGCGTCTCACATAGCGAGATCGCTAGCGAGATCACTGCTAAACAGTGATCTCAGCAGCGATCTCGCTATGTCTGACACGTACCAGCGATCAGGCCCCTGCTGTGAATCGCTGGTCGTGTCAGAAATGCCTGGACTTTTTTTTAATCGCTGGTCTCCCGCTGGCCAGCATGCATCGCTGCGTGTGGCAGGCAGGATACCAGCGATCAGCTGGTAACCAAGGTACACTTCGGGTTTCCAGGCGCGGGGCTGTGCCTGGAAACCCGATGTGTACATTGGATACCAGCGCGCTGCTGCAGGGGAGCTGGTAACCAAGGTACACATCGGGTTTCCAGGCACCGCGCAGCGCCTGGAAACCCGAAGTGTACCTTGGTTACCAACTCCCTGCATCAGCGGGCTGGTATCCAATGTACACTGCTGGTAACTAGGCGACGTTACCCGCAGTGTCGCTGTCCTGATCGCTGCCTGTTTGGCAGCTCAGCAGCGATCATGTAGCGATACACCAGCGATCCTGATCGTTGTCGGAATTGCTGGTGTGTCGCTATGTGAGACGGGGCCCTAACAGTATGGCATTACCAAATAAATAAGAATGGGAACTTTGGTTTCATGTGGCCATCCAGGACGTCTGCTTAATGGGTTATTGGGGTGCGTCCAAATTTGGGGCAGGCCTTGCATTCAATGCATAGGCAATAACAGTATAGGAGACCCACTGTTTAATAATGGGAACAAAGCATAGCCGGCTGATGGCTCTCTAAGAATACTGAGGGCCGACTGCTGTCCCTATAAAAATAGGCTTTGTAACTTTCAGAGTCCCGCCTTCATAAATGAAACAGGATGTGTCTGATGATGTGTCACGCACCACATGGCCAGCTAAGGTTGTAAAATGTTAAAATGACATTTCCCAGTGAATGCATTTGTCTTGGTTGAAAGCAATGGTAAAGTTGAAAAACGCATCAAAAACACTACGTGTGAACATAACCCACGTGGTGGAAGAACATTTTTGTTTTGGGTTATTTATTTTGCCTTACATACAAATCATTACCCTGGAAAGGATGTTCCTTAACTTATTTCCCAGGAAAATCAATTTTGGTTTAGTTTTTGTATGTTTGGTAGTGCGCTCGGAAAAGTGGCAGAAGACCCTGACAACATTGTTCACAGCAATGACCTGGGAGTCAGAAATGCTTCCAGGGGTCTTTCCAATGATGTTCCCATGTCATTTCAGCACTGTTCCCATCAATTTCAGACATTTTTAGACCCTAAATAGACCCCTGGGGGGATTGAGGCAAAAATGCTCGGGTTTTCCATAGACTTACATTGGGCTCATTGCTCGGGTTGAGCACCCGAGCATTCCAATTTGCCTGAGCAACGAGCACCCGAGCATTTTAGTGCTCTCCCATCACTAATAATTACCCTTACATTATAAACAGGCATTATGACAGAGTGTCAAGGGAGTTTCATATGTGAGTACAGTGTGCAAAATAAAGAGTGCATTCCTATGTGATGATACTTTAGCCTGTCTCCCCTACCTTTTGTTTTTAACAGCTGACATGGAGAAACCTGTCACTAGAAGAGGGCAAGAGAGTCGGACAGAAGGTACATAACATAGCATAAACTAAAACTTTGCAATGACTCAGGGAAAACCAGTTCTTTGCCCCAATCTATCACTACTGTCTATAGATAGGACTTAGAACAAAACTTGTGCAATATGATGACAGCAAAGCCAGAGATGTCATGAGTGATATACTCTACATTACGGAAATCATTTCAGATTGGAAGAAGTGTAATTTTAACTTGCATAGTTTTGTATCATATTTATGTATTGTGTATTTGCTATAAGATAAAAAAAAAAACTGTCTGAGCTGCCTCTAATATTGGTGATTCTATCATTTTTGCCAGAGGTTTTAACACCAAATTGTAAAGACTGTTATCGCTAAGTGAATGTAAGGAAATGAGATAACTGCAATGCGAAAATCTTGTGCGGGTCAACCAATATTATAAAAATATCATGAAGTAATTGGTCATTCAGGTCTACGTTATATCATCAAAAATGATTTAAAGTCTTTTGAAAAAGTTGAAAGAAATGTATTTGCTTTCATAGGTAAACATGATTTGGACAGGTTGGATTTTTTTCGTTTCTCTTAGGCAATTGGAGTTGGCTATTTACAATTTATCCTCTCTTCATATGCTAATAAATATGCCTGTGAGCCTGGAGATATAGGTACTAGGTATACCTGGAGATATAGGTACACATTTACCATGGCTCTGTTCATGTCTGTTCTGTCACATGACCAACAGTCACCAGTATCTGCCATATGCTATTTACTTGCAGTAGGGTCTGCAGTAGGGTTTCATCAAGATATCCTTCATCTTGATGGGAAAAATTGGGTCTTCAAAGTAGCCTTTGAATTAAATTTAAAGAGAACCAAATGCTGGCAAATTTTATGCCACCAAGAAAAAGGTAGTTAATGAGCTTAATGCCAAGTTTTTGAACAGTTGTTGATCAGTGGGATTCCACATGTTATCAACTTATCAGGCATCCTGTATATCGTGAGATAATACCTTAATTTTCTTTGTTCCTGCTTTATACATTTTAGGGACTTTCCTTTAAAACTTTTTAGCATAATATAGGCTGATAGCAAAGGCCCACTGGAGCATGGAAATGTGCAGAAAAAAAATAGGACACCTATATTTATAAAATATTTACTCATAGAAAAAACATACCATTTACAATGATTTTCATAAGAATTCAAAAATAAGTATTTAGAAGTCCTAGAATAATATAGATCACTAGACAATAGGATTTACTGGCAAGAACATGACATTAGCAAACCTGGCAATATGAAAGATTGGAATGGTATTTCCGAAAGACTTTATCCTTTTTAGATTTACCAGAAAGGTTATCATAAAATGACATTTGATTATGCCAGCTGCAGATTTGACATTGTGACCAAGAATTTTAAAAGTATTGTCCGGTCATAAGATCCCAGGATGAATCATCAATATCAAATCAGTCAGATTGGAGGGAATCCAACATCCAGCTCCCCAACCCATCAGCTGCTATAAGCTTGGGCAATGGCCAGATATAAACACAATAAATAGAAAAGCACTACGTAACTTCATTCAATGTGTAGCGACCACTGCCAGCAGGTCCTATTCAAGAAATTAGGAGCTTTTCTGCACTAGCTGGCAAGTACCTGGCAGGAACATGCAGCAGTGCAGCTCTGTTCAATGTGTATACATTCGGCAGCCAGTGGATCTTATAGCAGCTCATTGGCGAGGGTGGCAACTTTCAGATGCCTTGTGTAGGCAACACCTGGGGAAAATAACAAAACGATACTGGACTTATCAGGCTGGCGCACGAGTCCTGCACAGAAGTGAGCTAAGAAAGAAGCTAGGTGGAAATGAGGTATACTTTCTTACAGTAATGTTGCCAACAAGATATGTCCTGCCACTTGCAACCACAACGCATGAGCCGATATACAGACGATGAATAAGTCAAGTTTGATTCCTTTTCCTATTGTTTATATGTTATACCTATTTCATCAGTTTGTTTAGTATCCTGGAGTGGCTCTTTTCTTACTAAATTATTGGGACCTGGTTTGCTATACCATCTAGCACCACACAGTCTAGAAGAAAGATCTGACAAAGGAACATTATCACACACATACACCCAGGGACCCATCTTCAATGGTGTTAAGTGTTGGAAATGAACATCTTGGCTCGTTGTGACCCTTACAAGCAAACAACCCCTTAAGGTTGTGACTCAGCAACATCGGTGGATCTTAGTTAGCAAATAATTAAAATATTATATGTATTTAATCTTAAAAACAGACATCTAAAGAGGATATGATTAACTTGTAGAAGTACATAAATGGCCCATATAAAGAATCTGGACTAAAGCTGTTTCATTTAAACCCCTTTTAAAAAGGCAAGAGAACATTCCCTGTCTGAAGGGGAAAAGGTTCAATCTCCAGGGAACATTGGGAACTATTAATCTGTGCAATAACCTACCTTAGGAGCTGATCACAACTAGAACCATTAATGGTTTCAAAATCAGCTTAGATGCATTTTTTTAGAAGAACATAACAGAAATACTTACGGTATGTAAATGCATACAATTCTTGATATTAGTGTTGATCCTGTCAATCTATGCTTGAAATCAGAAGGGAAAAATGTGATCTTTTAGGACAAATTGGTTCATACAGAATGGTTGTACCTATTCCCTTTCCCTTTATCGTCTCCCATTTCAAGGGTGAACTCAGTGGACGTGTATTTTTTCAACCAAATTAACTAAGAAAGTGGCACCCAAAAAGTGTCCATTGACATGAAAATATTAACAATGTAATACAGTGCAATTAACAAATATTAAAAGATGACTGTAGGTTACATGGAATGGTATTTTAATTTTGGGATTAAAGTGTGATTTTGTTGCTTCTCTTGACTCCCTAAATAAATTTAGCATACCGCACTTATCAAAAACTTCAAGAGCAGAAAATATCACAGGGAAAGGTGGTATTTTCTACAAGTGTAATCAGTAAGGTTGAATGAGTAATGAATTAATCATTAGGAGACTAAATGAAGTGCTGCACAGGTGACCAGGCTTCTCTTTAGAGAAAAATATAATGCTTACTGGAGAGGTTTAAGTAAGCCACTTCGAGGATTTTTAATTTAATTTTTTATCATTTGAAGGAAGGCAATACAAAATTAACCCTACATAGTTTCTACAATTGAGAAATAATCCTAAATCTAATAGCATAGTTAGGTATAGTCCTAAGCAAAATAAGAACACATTTATTTTACTTTAGGCAGTGTTTGTAGAAAAAATTAGTGATGAACAGTAAAGTTCAGTGTCCGTAACGAACAACTACAGTTCAGGCACGGACCCCGAACATGTACATCTACAGAAAGTCAGTGTTACTGTTCAGATTTGGCACCCAGAACATTGGGTGCTTCCCATGCTGTCATCTGCATGACAGTGTGAGAAACACCGGTGGCTCTGATCGGCAATAAGATCATTATACAAGTCAGAGTACCAGCAGGTGTGACCAGCGGTAAAAAGTTTACCTCCGGTCACAGAGGCATCTGCTGATGAGAGATTACTACACCATCAGCCTACGCCTGCTGCCGCTAATAACATCGAGAGCAGTATATACCATATTTTTCGGACTATAAAACGCACCGGACCATAAGATGCACCTCAAATTTTCAGAAGGAAAATGTGGAAAAAAAATTAATGCTTCAAATGGGGGTCCATCTTACAGTCCTGAATTCAGATTACCCTGGGGAGATCAGGAGTGCTTGTGGAGCAAAATCACAGGGGGTGTTTGGTGGTCCAGCAATGATATGACCCAGACTGATGCGGCAGGTTTGGTGGTGCTCGGGGGGCTCCGCCGACATTTTGTGAAAGCCTGCATTGCTGCGATGTGGTGGTCTCCAGGAAATCCCATCCCAAGCCTGGTGCAGCAGGCTTGGCTGTGCTCGTTGATGCTTGGGACTCCGGTGACATTTTGTGAAAGCCCAGAGCCTGCGCACTTCCTTTACCTCGATGCTGTGGCCTCTGGGAAAATGGTCACTGGAGGTGGCGCATGCACAGATTGAGATCTCGGCAACAATATCTTGTCGCCGAGATCTCAATCTGCGCATGCACCTCCTTCGGAGGCCATTTTACAAGAGGCCACAGCATCGAGGCAATGGACGTACACGGGCTCTGGGCTTTCACAAAATGTCACCGGAGTCGCCCGCACCACCGAGCACTGCCGAGACTGCTGCACCTGCTGCACCGGGATGGGAGTGAGATCATCGCCCTGCAGCGTCGGATCACAGGAAGAATCGCCCAACTCCTGCTGCCACCTCGCTAATTGTAAGACCGATATATTCCAACTATAAGACGCACCCCGGTTTCCCAAAAAATTTTGTGAAAAAAAGTGCGTCTTATAGTCCAAAAAATATGGTATACGTCATGGCGATGGCCGACACAAAGGAGGCTGTGTGTGGTTGATCACCGCTGGGTGTCCATTGATTCTGATAGCTGACACCTGACATTCACTGTCAGGAAAGGTGCCTGCACTGTTCCCAGCAGTTTAACCCACTAAATGGTGCAATCGCAGCATTTAGAAGGCAGGCAGTGGGAGAAAGAAGCCTAGGACCTCCGATCGGCGCCCCTATCTTTGCCATGGTCACCAGACTCTAGTGCATGATCTAACAAATTTGTTTTGAGAGCAGACTGTCAGTTCTAATGCATTGCAATGCTAGTGATCAGACTGCAGAAATTGAAAGTCCCATAGAGGGGCTAAGTAAAAAAGTAAGAAAAAAAAGTAAAACAGTGGTATACTGTTGTGCTCAAAAGCAAGTGTATGATTGACACTGAGTGTAGGAGCTAGCATGCTTAAGTAAAAGACTAATCAAGGAAAGTGAACACAGATGATTGCAGCACAGACTGACAGCCCCAACACAAAGTAACATATCAGAATGGAGATCAGGACATTTTGTATCCCTTTACTGTTTTATAGAGTTCAACTACCTTTTCTTGTAGATCCGTTGACAATTGTTTTGCTTTCCCCATGACTCACAATCCAGAAACGTCAGTGGCTGGATGAAAGGTGCAAGAGTCTGTCCAGCAAAAATTCTGCCGGGGTATGTAAACTTTTGAGCCAACTGTATAAGACTCGCAAAAAGCATTTAAAAATTTGTCTGCATTCAATTAGTCATCCATATAGTATTTGGTGCTTTCTGTGACATTTTGGTGGTATATGAAATTTCCAAAAAGCATTGAAAAATTTGTCTCAATTCAATTAGTCATCTATACAGTAATATGTGCTTTCTGTAAACTTTAGCTGGTATATAAGACAAAAAAAGTGTTCCAAATTTTTTCTGTATTCAATTATTGATCCATAGAGTATTACATGCTCTGGAGGACATTTCGGTTGTATATAACACTCCAAAAAATATTAAAAAATCTTTCAGTATTCAATTACTAATTCATAGAGTATACCATACTCTGGGGTACATTACGGTGGTATGTAAAGCTCAAAAAAGGGTTCAAAAATATATCTGGATTTAATTTTCATCCATTCATTAATATTACTTGCTTTCTGTTACATTTCAGTGGTATATAACCCTCTAAAATATGGTTAAAACATTTTTTCAGTATTTAATTACTCATCCATAGGTTACTATGTGCTCTGAGGTACATTTTTATGGTATATAACACTCCAAAAAAAATCATTAAACTTTTTTCTGAATTGAATTAGTAATCTATGCAGTGTAATGTGCTCAGTGGGTGACAAGGTGACAAAGATGTCAGAATCCCGTGAGACTCCTGAGGGAGTGACCAGAGGAATATCAAAGCCAGACCAAGCTGGCAGGACAGTGGAGGTAGCAATAGCCTGTGGTACAGAACAGGCCGCTTTCCCCGAACTACCAAGGCCCGAACCCAGGCCACAGCCTTCACAGTTTTGGTTATTGTGGACTGCAGATGGGAGAGCCAAGCTAGTGAGTGGATTGTGGGATCTAGGCTGTTAGGAAGAGAGATGGAGGCGAGCCAGGACCAGGGCTGTAGAAATGGTAGTGGGCCCACTACCCGCAAGGTAACGACAGTTGACATCCCAAGGAAAGGTTGTTACATGCAACCAGCAACAGAGATGGAGGTTCAGAGGAGACTTTGGGACTCATTATCACATCCCATAAATCCAGAGGGCAGTAAAGACAGAACACTTGTGTGATGGATTGCACAGGGGAAGGGGTGTGTCGACTTCACTCACCTCTGGGGAGAGGAGAGAATGACCCAGAAGGATCGGCTCTTTGGAGCCACCACTTGCCCTAGGTCAGTCAGGGAACTGCACTGAGGGCAAATAGTCATCGGAAAGAGTTCCCTTATAGGTACGAGTTACTGAGGTGCTCCTAGTGAGGGGGGATATATATCATCAGTCCAGACTGGGGATATATACAAACATCCTGGCCATCACTGCCAGAGTTCCTCACTAACACAGTACGGTCACCTGCCACCAGTTCCTCGTTCGATATAAAGCCCCGTCCGACAGGCTTATATCGGGTCAGAGACCAACCCTGGGGGTAGCGTATAATATAACCAACTGAGCGTGGGGATTCATGAATCGATATAAAAGAGCAGCCCAAGATTAA